>JBBMOI010000009.1:802500-830000 GCA_038088405.1 Porites divaricata
CTCAAATTTATTTGTTTTGGCACCAGTGGGTTTTGCTGACTAAAAGTCCAGCATCCAAAAGTGTATAGGTGTAGCTTTCGTTAAGTTTTTCCATAATATTCAGGCTAGATTTATCACAGACTTAATAATAATAATAATTATGGTGATCAACGGTCTGTTTGTTATTTCAAAATTTTACTCAAGTCCAAATGTCGAGACAAAACTTATTAGGGCTGTTTTCAAGTCTTGCTTGCTTGTGTAGCAGTGGAGTGGTTCTACCACTAGAAAGACACAAGGAAACTTTAGATTTCATTTAGCTTTCAACAAACACAAGTTTTCACAGACTGTTGATTACCATTACATTCTGTAAAATTCTCTTTAGGTTTAATGCGCATGACTTTATTTCTTGGTGTTACAAAGTCCTTGCTTAAACAATTTAGGGATTTACAGCAAAGGATTTTTTGACTGTTTTTTTCGCTCCATAGGATCTGGGTAGGTTGGCATGTTGCAAGAAGTGACATGCCATTATGCTATATAACTAGTAACATAAGTAAGAATTATCGCTAAGTCTTAAGTTTGATTTCCTTCTGGGACTTGTTTCGTAACACCAGGAAATACAGGGCTATTATGTTTTTTTAAGGGCTAATGGGCTTGCAATTACTACTTAAAATGTTAGGTTCTTATTTAATTTCAGATCTCAGGTGGCACACACACATGCAAGATTGTTAAAATCTAGCCAACCTCGTCCCTGCTGGGCTGTGGAAGCTCTGTCTCTGAGAAGGTGTGAATTCTGATGTCCTCTGAGATATTCCAACTGAGAAATCCTGGGAAACTTTATCTGATCCTGTAATTCATGCTGGGGGCAGTTGGGCACTTGGAAGATTTGGCCGTTTGTTCCCAAGTGGGGAGGACAGCGTAGAGGAAGGTGAGAGTTTGCGTCTTGTGTTCTTAGGGTTCCGTTCACTTTGTTATAATACCACACCTTTTTCCAAACAAACAAATAGATAACTATTTCGATCAAGAAAGTTGCTTGTCTGCAAACAGTATGTCTGGGATTGTTTCATTGTTGAGGATGAAAAACGGGGGTGCAAGAACGTGCTCCCCCAGCTCACGCAGTAGGTGTGTCGACGGATGATTCGAGGCCCAGAGAAGTGAGCACTGAATGGCATTGGTCTGGCTTGGGTGGATTTTCACAACTGACATCAAATTGAGCTGGTAGTCGCTAAGAATCTCTCTAATGGGGGGCAACTGGTTAAGGATTTCTCTTCTAAACCTAAAGCTTTTCATTTCCTAACAATAAGTACCTTTCCAAAATATTGCACCAAAACAAAATTAGCATATAAATCATTTCCATAATTACCAAATTTTGTACCGATATTTTTTGAATAGCTGAAAATTTAACTAAAACCATAAACCAAACCAAGGCTCATAAATAGGTCCAAATTTATTTCATTTCCCTCTTTTTCCTACCTGACTAGCTGAAAATTTAGCTAAAACCATGAAAACAAAAAACACCGCTCATAAATAAGTCCAAATTTATTTCATTTTCATCTTTTAAGTACTTCAGATTATAACAAATTTATCAAAACTAAGTTTAGGTTACATCGACATCTGGTTTTTTACCTGTTGTTTTTTGGTCAACTGAAAACAATAGGCAAACAAACATGGCTGTTGATGTTAGACTAATAATATCAGCTTTAGATACTAAACCATTTTCGAAATAAGGAAATACTTGATTAATCAGACGGCTGTGGTAATCTGCTCTATATCCTTATTTTTAAGAAGGACATAGAATAGATTTCCTTGGGCTGTGTGAAAAATCAGGTTGACTTGACCTAAATTTCGGATAGCCTTATGTAAACAGCTAGAATAAACACTAACTTTACACGCTTTAAGTCAATTTCACGGTAGTGACTTCAATTGATGCTTCAATTTAGGGTTTCGGATATAGGTCTGGAACCATAGACTTAAGATCATTTTTTTATATTGAAAATTATATATTTGGCTAGTTCCAGTCATTTATCGGAATCCCGATTTGAAGTATCCATTCCAGTCACGACCATATTTCCACGCTATTTGGGCTATTGTCACGATCGTCACGCAATGCTGGTACAGTCGGCTAGTGTGACCATCGTGACTAAAGCTTCAAATCTCGTGGGAACTTAAAGATAGGAAAATTTAAATAATTATTTTGCAGAAAAACATAAACATTTAAAGGTTTGAAGACTTGCTATAGAATTCAAAATTGTTTTAGGAACTGAAACAGCTTCACATTTCTTTCGCACTAGTTTCTTAAGGTAGAAATAAACGTTTATTTTAATGAGAGGATTAATCGAATTACTTCTACGGGAAGCAAAACAAGCAAAAATGTAAATCATCTGCAAGATCGCTTTAATCCATTTAATTCGGCGAAATTTGACGGCGAACGTACGCAGCACTGATTTAAACGAATTCAAAATTCGATTTTAAGGGCAACCAATTTTAAGATATAAAACGAAATATTTAAAGCACAATTTACGCGGCACTGTAGCAGTACTGCGTAAATTGTGCTTCTTAATGTTTCGCTTTATTACTTTCAGATAATTTCGACTCTATAGAATAACAGCAATAATAAACGACTCGTAAACAATCCGCGTAATTTTCACTTCCAAATTTCCTTTAATGTAGGTCTAAACACTAAATACTAAACAATAACTAGGGCGAGAGAAATCCAATATCAGTAGCTTCGCAGAGGAGAGATTATTATTGACTTGTGCTCTTTGGTGAAGTTTGTGGGATGAAGGTCGGTCAGACCAGCGTGATTCTTTGTTCAATTTTCTGGGCATCGATGACGGAGACCCACTGAAAACTGAGCTCACTGTCTTGCGCCCTCTTTTTTCTGTCCACGACTTTGGATATTTTTCACGATATATTGACTTTGCAGACACGCACTTTCAAACCAAAATTATAGTTTTCACTTCAAATTATTTTGGCTAATTTTAATTCCAAATTATTTGGTGCGGTATTATGACAAAGATGAATGAGACCCAGAGGGCAGGAGGAGCAAACTCTCACTTTCCTTTACGCTGCCCTCCCTACTTGGGAACAAACGGCCGAATCTTCCAAGTGCCCAACTACCCCCAGCTTGAATGAAGGGATCAGATGAAACAGACCAGGATTTTAAAGTTGGAATATTAAATGAGGACAGAAGAATGAACACCAACTCGGAGCAGAGTGGAAGCAGCCCGGCAGGGACGGGGGAGGCTAGATTACTTTTTTTGTGAATTTTTTTTTATTGTAAATATATGGACAACAGAGACAAACTTTCATTCTTCAATAAAATACTGTTATCTTCAGTACCGGTGCTGTTTACTTTGTAATCCAACTACTCGAGTGAACCAGATAAACTAAAGGCTCGGACATAGTGAAACATTACGCGTAGCAAAGACTGGTTTTCGCCAGCGACATCAAAACAAGCACTTGTTTAGTTCGGACATCAACCGCACAAGTATAAACACAAACACAGGAAAATGTAAACACTTCATTTCTATTCTCACCACGAATTAACGCAACTAAAGTACAAGTTCAAGAAAGGTGAACGGTTTCTTTTTATTTTCCTTAAACTTGCCCTTAAATTGCGTGAATTAGCGGCGTGAACAAGATGAGAACGTGTGTTTCTTGATCCTATGTTTCTGCTTATGCTTATCTTGTTAATGACCTCACCAAACTCACTTGTACCAGTGTTGCTTGTGTTTATATCGCTAACATAAACCGATCTTTAACATACACCGTTTTTCTAGCCCTCGTTTGTTACGCAGTGTTGTAAAAGGAAGATCAAATTTTACATAATCTTTTCTTTACACATCGCACGCAACAATCTCAGCGCTAGAAACTTGGCGTAATTTTACTGCGCGCAATGTTTCACAATGCCCGAGCCTACGTTTTACAAAAACCACAAGTACTTCAACATTAAAGCACAAGTTTCGACGCGAACTTGGAAAATAAACACAAATGTCGCAAAACCACGAAATTACAAAAATTTGCGTGGGTAAAAGGACTTCTCCAAAGGACCTGCTAAAAGCGAGAACGAATTGTGCACATCTGTAAATTATTCATCCTGGTTTCAAGTTGATTTAAAGCAATAACAGCGAGTATTTGTTTCACTCTTTCGTCTCCTCTGTATAAAGAGGAAAACGAAAATTGTGCACCAAAAACACGCGCTTAAATAGCCTTGGATCGACTCAAAACCCAAACTTAAATTTAGCAGGGTATTTTTCTCTTAAATCTTTCGTATTTTTAACTCTATCAAAAGTCCTGTTGCTCACGCAAATTCTCACAATTACACGGATACGCAACATTTAAATTCATTTTCAAACTCACACCAACGCTCGTATTTTTAAGTACTTGCTGGTTTAAATAAAGAGCTAAGTTCTGCTTTTAATAAACTCCTGGTAAAGCTTTGTGATATAAGTTACGACTCATCTTTATCAAACGGCTTTCATTTCGACGCAAAGAATACCACATAGAAAACAAAAAAATCGCCAGAAAAATATTCCCACTTGCCAAAACCTTTTAAAATGTGTGCAGTCTTATTTGCAGTTGCTCTTGGATCGTCTCAAGGACAACTGCAGACGAGACTACGAGTTTGCAACGAATTTTACTTTGAAAACTTTCATAACACACAAATATGTGGCTAACATTGCGGTAAAACGAACGAACCATTTTAATAAAGTCTGAATACAGTTATTACACAATGCGATATCAAAGGCCTTTGTCATTCCCTAAAAGGAACTACAAGACAGTCTTGAAGTTTGGATTCCACGCCGTGGAATTCGGATTCCAGATACTGGATTCCGGATTCTTTGTAAGTGACAATCATTTGAGGGATTCCGGATTCCAACAGCAAAAATTTCCCAGCTTCCAGAATCTGCATTCCCTCAAAAAGCGCGACATTTTGGTTGATACTGTGAACTTTTTCACTCCAACAGTGATGGACATGTCAATTCTCCTTGCTATTTCTAACACCAAACTACTAATCGTAACTCGGTGTTTCTTATTCCAACCTAGCCTGAAATTCATCCGATTGCTTCGAGTCGTTTTCTCCTCTCAACAACGTCTGAATCGACCGGCCGTTAATGCCGTCCAGTGAAGTCACTCACTACCCGAAAACCGGGTAGTGAGTTTGATTGGTTGATTGGTTGATTGCCTAAACATTCGCATACTTATGTATAATTATGAAAAATTTTAGCGGGATTGTTGCTTGATATTCAACGGATCGCATCCCTGGCATTCTTTCGTGTAGTTCAAACATTTCGATAAGCTTAATCTTTATCTTAAACAGCAAAATTGCCCTTGTGCTTCGAAACTGAAATGCTAAATTGAACTGCGAATGAAGAATCGTTCCGGAGAGTCGGTAGGTTTTTCATTTAGAGCCGCTTTCTGGTTTTGGCGGCCGGTGATTTTGTTTACGCGAAGTTTTCTGAGATCTGCATGTTATAATTCGACCTTCTTGCTATTTTTACCGTCAAGTGTAATGATTCTGTTAGCTTTTATTTCTTGTTTCCTTGTTTCGTTTTCTTCGTTAAGGACCAAATAGCTTCTTTTCAATTAAAGCAAATCAAATTGAATGTGTTTTTGAACTAAGTGTTCCGTGTGTGTGTTTATTTCATTGCGTGATTGCGACAGAGTTTGATCATAGAATTCAGTACAACCGGTTCAGAGTAGTGCAGTTGATAGTTTGAACCTTAAACATTAATTACGATCGAAAAAGATAAAGCAATTCTGTATCATGCAGACATTTCCAAACGGTATTTCTCGGTTTGCCCCTTGAAAACCGTGTTTTACTTTTTGCATGAATTAAAGCAAAGGTCAAAGAGTAGTGACGTCACTGGACGGCATTAACGGCCGGTCGCTTCAGACGTTACTGAGGGAGTAATAACGACTCGAAGTAATCGGATGAAATTCAGGCTAATTCCAACCACCCTTCCAGCTCGAAAGGTTCGTATTGAAATCACAAGGAGAAATAGCAAGTAAATAGTGCATTTCTCAAATCTCTCCAAAGGCTGAAAATTTCTACGCGTAAATTGATCGAAAAAAAAGTTTTGTAAAACCATCAAGGTTATGCAACACTACACTGGAATTGTTGTCGATGGCTTTCTGATTGTAGTATAAGTATTTTAGAATCCACTATATCTTTTAAAAAAGGATTGACGCCAAAAAAAATCTATAGCCTTTTGAACAAAATATATCTGCATTTGCAGGAACTGTTTCTTAGGAATTCTAGGTTATATTTTTGGACGAATTTTCCAACATTCTAAGGTGAACGATGATTTGACAGTTCACCAAGTGTTTTAGATAAATAATGAATTCAGAACTGAAGAACTGAATGTAGCAGCGTCCAGTCCGTGGGAGTTGGACGGTTTTTTGTCTTATAGGTAAACAAACAAGCAAAAACATTTGTGACTGTCCTGAATAAATTCTCAGTCTGAGAGACCTGCATGAAGAAATCTATGAAAATCACAATGTGTAACAAATGGACCGTATAATTTAGTACTTAATTCTTGTCTTTTGTTCTTCAGGAAAAATGACGAAAGAAGTGAAAATCGATCTTGGTGTTACTGCAGTGTTGAGTGTAGGTTTTACAAGAAGAAAACCAAATGTAAGGGTTCATAACCCAACTCATGGTAGTTATTGGTTGCCTTGGATACCACTGTTAAATAAAAACTAACGTTTGTCCACCAAAACGATCCCAGAAATCTTTGCGCTGAAAGCTTGCACACATTCTCCCTGCAGCTTATGGAGTTGCAACTAAGCAAGAGAGATTTGAGAACTTCACCGCAAAGTTCACAGTAAACAAAGAAATTAACTAGCAGAAACATGCAATCTACCCAGACTGTAGAGTCAAGACAAAACGTCATTCATTCGGTAAATTAAAATCAAGCCTGAGTCAGTAAGTCAGTGAGTTATTTAGTCAATATGCCACTCAAGCAGTAATTGGTCCGTCAGTATTTCACACAGTTAGCAAGTCAATAGTGATATACAGTCGAACCTTCATTAGCAGCCACATTTTTTTGTCCCAGTGGACCGTATTCCATACATTGCCTCTTGTTTTAACCACTCCACAACGGCAATGATCACTAAAGCGTGTCCCCAACAGCCAAAATAACCTTCCAACAATGGCCAGTTTTTTCATCAGCGGCTGATGAAAAAGTCAAGAATGGTCATGAAATTTGCTCCGTAATTGGCGTGTAGTCGCGGCGTGCGATCGTATTTTGATTGTGTTCAATTCATACTGCTGCAATGTTTTCAGTGAGGTGCAGTGTATTGGCCAGTACGTCTTATAAGCTCTAACGTCAGTGTTGCGTCATTAAGTAACCTTCTCAGCCCTCAAACAAATACATTCAGTCATGAACTATTAATCAGTGATTCAATGCATTACCCGCGTAAACCCTAATTCAATCAGTCAGCCAGTCAATCAGTTAGTCAACCAGCCATAAATCATTCAGTCAGTTGGTCAGTTCCCGGACAGTAGGGTCATTTATTCAGTCAATCCATTTGACATAAATCATTCAGTCACTTGACCAGTTTCCGGACAATTCAATTAGTCCCCGGACAGTAGAGTCAGTTAGTCAGTCAATAAATCAGCCATAAATCTTCCAGTCAGTTGGTCAGTTGCTGGACAGTAGAGTCAGTTAGTCAGTTAGTCAGTCAATCAATCAGCCATAAATCATTCAGTCAGTTGGTCAGTCCCTGGACAGTAGAGTCAGTTAGTCAGTTAGTCAGTCAATAAATCAGCCATAAATCATTTAGTCAGTTGGTCAGTCACAAGACAGTAGAGTCAGTTAGTCAGTCAATCAATCAGCCATAAATCACTCAGTCAGTTGGTCAGTCCCTGGACAGTAAAGTCAGTTAGTCAATCAATTACAACCAACCATAAATAGTTTGGTCAGTTGGTCAGTTATTCAGTCAAAAAACCAGCCATAAATCATTCCGTAAGATGGTCAGTCCCCAGACAGTAGAGTTAGTTAGTCACTCAATCAATCTGCCATAAATCATTCAGTCAGTTGGTAGGTCCTCGAACAATTTAATTAGCTATAAATCACTCAGTCAGTTGCTCAGTGCCCGGACAGTAGAATCAGTTAGTCAATCAATCACCTCTAAATCATTCAGTCAGTTGGTCAGTCTCAGACAGTAGAGTCAGTTAGACAATCAACCTGCCATAAATACTTTGGTCAGTCCCCGGACAGTAGGGTCAGCTAGTCAATCAACCAGCCATAAATCATTTTGTCAATTGGTCATTCGCAGGACAGTACAATCAGTTAGTCAGTCAATCAATCATCCATAAATAATTCAGTCAGTTGGCAGTCACTGGACAGTAGAGTCAGTTAGTCAGTCAATCAATCACCCATAAATCACTAAGTAAGTTGGTCGTCCCAGGACAGTAGAGTCAGTTAGTCAATAAATCAGCCATAAACCATTTAGTCAGTTGGTCATTCGCAGGACAGTAGAGTCAGTTAGTCAATAAATCAGCCATAAATCATTCAGTGAGTTGGTCATTCACCGGACAGTAGGCTCAGTTAGTCAGTCAATCAATCACCCATAAATAATTCAGTCAGTCCGTCAGTTGGTCAGTTGCTGGACAGTAGAGTCAGTTAGTCAGTCAATCAATCAGCCATAAATCATTCAGTAAGTTGGTCAGTCCCTGGACAGTAGAGTCAGTTAGTCAGTCAGTCAATCAGCCACAAATCATTCAGTAAGTTGGTCAGTCCCTGGACAGTAGAAACAGTCATAAATCAGCCATAAATCATTCAGTAAGTTGGTCATTCGCTGGACAGTAGAGTCAGTCGGTCAATCAATCACCCATAAATAATTCAGTCAGTTGGCAGTCATCGGACAGTAGAGACAGTTAGTCAGTCAATCAATCAGCCATAAATCACTCAGTAAGTTGGTCAGTCCCAGGACAGTAAAGTCAGTTAGTTAATCAATCACAACCAACCATAAATAATTTGGTCAGTTGGTCAGTTATTCAGTCAAAAAACCAGCCATAAATCATTCCGTAAATTGGTCAGTCCCCAGACAGTAGAGTTAGTTAGTCACTCAATCAATCAGCCGTAAATCTTTTAGTCAGTTGTTAGGTCCTTGAACAATTTAATTAGATATAAATCACTCAGTCAGTTGCTCAGTGCCCGGACAGTAGAGTCAGTTAGTCAGTCAATCAATCAGCTGTAAATCATTCAGTCAGTTGGTCAGTACCAGACAGTAGAGTCCGTTAGACAATCAACCTGCCATAAATAATTTGGTCAGTTGGTCAGTCCCCGGACAGTAAGGTCAGCTAGTCAATCAACCAGCCATAAATCATTTTGTCAATTGGTCAGTTACCGGACAGTAGAGTCAGTCAGTCAGTCAATCAATCACCAATAAATCATTCGGTCAGTTGGTCAGTCCCTGGACAATTCAATTAGCCTGAAATCATTTGGTCAGTTGTTCAGTGCCCAGACAGTAGAGTCAGTTATTCTTTCAATCAACCTGCCATAAATCATTCCTATAAGTGGGTCATTTCCCAGAAAGTAGAGTCCGTTATTCAATCAACCAGCCAAAAATCATTGCATAAGTTGGTCAGTCCTCAGACAGTAGAGTCAGTTAGTCACTCAATCAATGAGCCATAAATCATTCAGTCAGTTGGTCAGTCCCCAGGAAGTAGCGTCAGCTAGTCAATCAACCAGCCATAAATCATTGTGTCAATTGGTCAGTTCCCGGACAGTAGAGTCAGTCAGTCAGTCAATCAATCAGCAATAAATCATTCAGTCAGTTGGTCAGTCCCCAGTCAATTCAATCAACCAGTCAGTTGGTCAGTCCCCTGACAGTAGAGTCAGTTAGTCAGTCAATCAATCAATCAGCCATAAATCATTCAGTCACTTGGTCAGTCATCAAACAATTCAATCAGCCATAAATCATCTAGTCGGTTAGTCAGTCCCCGGACAGTAGAATCAGTCATACAGTATTTCAGTGAGTCAATGCATTACCCAGGAAGTGCTGACTCAATTATTCAGTCAATCAATTGGCATTAGTCATTCAGTAAGTTGGTCAGTCCTCAGACAATTTAATCAGTCATAAATCATTCATTCAGTTGCTCAGTCCCCAGACAGTAGAGTCAGTCAGATAGTATTTCAGTCGGTCAATGCATTACCCAATTAGTCCTGACTTAATTATTCAGTCAATGAATCAGCCATAAATCATTCAGCCAGTTGGCCAGTCTCTGGACAGTAGAGTGAGTCAGTCAGTCTTTCAGCAAGTTAATGAGTTCACTTATTATGAACCCTTTGCCAGTCATTCAGTGAGCCACCTTTCAGTGGATATAATGAGTAAGCCAGTACACATGAAGTCAGTTAGCCAGCCTTAAAAATAATGATTTGGTAAGACAACAGTGTCAGCCAGTTTTAAAGCAAGTCAATGAGTTTACCATTAAGCCTTATCGTCATTCAGCCAGTCAACCCCAGACAGCAGAGCCAGCCTTATGGTCTTCAAGCCAATACACCTTAGGGTATTCAACCAGTCAGTGCTAAATCACTGAGACACTGAGTCAGTAAGAGAATGCCCTGTAGAGCAAAGTTAGTTATTCAGTCTTTCAGTTCCTTGATGCATTAGCAAGCAGGCCCTAAGTCAGTCAGCGTGTCAGCCTTAAAACAAGACAGTCGAGTTAGTAAGTCTAGCTTGTTTAACAGGCGCTTGGAAGGAATGGGCACAAGAGAGAACAGGGCGCACGAGGGAGACACACAAGGGAGAAGGGAGGGCCTGCCCGAGAGGCCCATGAAAATTGTTTCCCACCCCTATCTAATTACCTGGCAGCTGCTAAGTGATCTGTCAAAAATTTTGACAGAAAACAATAATTGTTTTCAATCAAAATAAAGCGTGCCAAAGCGTTGTACATCCTCGGTCTAATAAAGATGAACTAGGTTATCTGATTTTAAAGTGATGGTGTTATAAACTGATGATAAAAACATGGCTTTAAATCGTTTCTAACCACAGGCATGATGAATACGGAAGAAACCCTGTCAAAATTGGATATTTTTTAAAGAATGCATGCTGTGAATTATAAAAAGCTAAATACTGTTCCCTGAGATTACAAAATCACAACTGTACACAGACACCACAGATCACAGCGTGCAAGGAAAATGACCATTGCTTTTACTGCGCAAAGTGGCAGTCATTTTTGGAGCAGACATGTCTTACTAAAAGGACCTAAACATCAGAACACAAACTGTACCGAGATGTTTTTATAGGCTCCAGTAACGAGACGGTAACATCAGAGCAAAAAATAACAATAGTGAAAGCTTTTTCAAATTCATGCCCCTGGTAAGTGTTTCATTTCATCAATCTCGTCAGGTTTTAATGGTATGCCATTATCCCCTTAACCAATAGAAATTTTCTGCACTCTCAGAAAGTGAGTAAAAACGATTTTTATGGGCCTCTCAGGCAGGCACTCCTTCTCTCCTCACGTGTCTCCCTTGCACGCCCAGTTCCTTCTTGAACCCATTACTTCCAAGTGCCTGCTACGCAAGCTATAGTTAGTCAGTCTTCTACTAAGTCCACACATTAGCTGGTCAGCTCTCCAAGTCAGTCAGCTTGTCAGCTTCCAGGAAGTAGAGTCAGTCAGTCAGTAATTGAGTCCACACATTGACTGGTGAGCTTTAAGTCAGTCAGTCACTGTTCAATGTACAATGTACAATACAGAATTTAAAAGGACCTTTTTTTTCAACAACTGAAATCAAGTATTCACTCAGTCAATTAATACAGTCTACCAAAGTCTACCAATCAATCAACAAGTCAAAGATAGGAAGGGTACCTATGTCCCTAGTCTGAATTTCAGAACGCGTTTTTTCGAGTATTGACGGGGAAACCACAACCCTGTCAGTATTTTTTTATTGGTTTTGTCCTTTTTTCATCAACGTCACAACATTTTTCAAGCCCTTTTTTTGTTGTTTGTCAGCAAATTTAAGCCGTCTTTATGTCATTGTTTCATGGCATGTCTCATGATAGAATTTTACGCTAACAGGGTAGTAATAATTTATTTTAATGACTTTGTAGTCAGAAGGATAGCTTGCAAGTCCCCCAGTGAGTCAGCAACAGTTAGTTGACCTGCTCATTACTGTCTCAGAAAGATGTCAGTTATTTTCTTGAACATATAAGCTAGTCAGTCCATCATAACTCAGTAAGGTAGATTGCATGTCTGATCTTAACTACAGTCAGTTCACATCATTTTTCACTGCCATGTTGCAAAGTTGTAACATTTCGAACAATACCAAATATACATTTGTACATTTCTTGTTCCAAATGTCTTAAGTTATTTTTCAAGTGTTGCCAACCATCCAAGTAAAAATAAGAGCTTTGAACAAAGATCCCAACCATAGTGCCAACAAAATTTGTACCTTAAGCCATAATGAATATGGATGTTGTTATTTTGGACCGTAAAATTATTTTAATCCAGACTTTAATGATCAACCAAAAATGATCAACAAGTTATCGTTGGGTGGGCGTTGCATTCACCTCTTTAAAAATCTAGCTTCATGTGTTGTACACTAAAACAAAGCATTGCTTTATTATCGAGGCAGTGAGTGATTTGAGTTACGCTGTACTAAAGTTCTTTATCATGGCGCCAAACAACTATGCAAACAAAGGACATGTTCAAGGAAAGTTCAGATTAACCTTCCATAACTTGACATTTTTGAGCTGCTGAGTTAAAGATTTGAATTGTTGTTTTTTCATTTCAACACAAACTATAAAGTCAAACTCCTGATTCAATTTGTTGTTTTCATTTTTTTCCTTTTAGAAAGTAAAGCTGTGCAATCAGTCATTTACTATAAGCTATATGGAGATTTTTACGTGACTCAATTTGATGACATAATGAAACTCCAATATTAGTTTTTTTATTATCAGAAAGTTGGTGTTTGATTGCAGAATCCTTATCAGCCAAACTTTCAGCACAGTGGTTGGGTCCTTCATTTGAAAGTAAATACCATTATTTTAATTGGGTTGTTGACATTAATGTGGTTTTGACTTTGCGATGTGACTGGCATACGGAAATGATGTAAAACTGCTGTAACTATAGCAGAACTTAGCTCATATTGATTATCCATAAATGTGCCATGATTGAACAAAAGTTAATTAACACCAATCCAAGCAAAATCCTGGATTAGATTAATTGTCTTTTGAACAAGCCAGCCACATACATTAGTATTCTATGTTTATCTGGTTCACTCGAGAGCTGGATTACAAAGTACTCACAGCACTTAAAATAGTGAAGATAAACGTTAAGTCTTTTCCATGTTGTTATCTTGATCTGGGGTCTGTCATCTCATCTGAAAACAAAATTGAATGATCACATAAGATACAACCCCGGACTGTACTGTACATCACATTAAATCATCTTAAGTTATACCATTAACATTAATATTGCTATTTTATTTATCACTTTTTCAAACCATTTCTTTTAGTATGTAGGTGTTTCATTGTACTACAGCAGAATGTCAGTTTGTTAGCCCTCAACATTTGACTCAGCCAGTCAGTCTTTCAGCAAGTAGATAATGAACGCTTAGTCAGTTAGTAAGTCAGCCAGTCAGTCAGTCAGTCAGCCAGTCACTTAGTCAGTCAGTCAATCAGTCAGTCAGTCAGTTAGTCTCTCCTTCACTGAGTAAATGATTCAGTCAGTGGGTGGCTTGTCATGCCTCAGACAATGACTCAGCCAGTCTTTTAGAAATTAAATTAGTTATTAGCTAAAGAACCCTCGGGCAATCAGCCAGTTAGCCCTACATAAATAATAATTATTCAGTCAATGGGCCAGCTTGTCATTGACAGCCAAAACAGGATTGGTAACTATAACTCTGTCCCCCTTCATCAGTCAGTTAGAAAACAGAAAGCCAGTAAGATTCAAATAGTCAGAAAGCCAGCCTGCAAGTCCCGCAGTGAGTGAGCAACAGTCAGCTGACCTGCTCGCGATCGTCACTGTCTCAGAAAGATTACTCATGCATTAAAGAAGTCAGTCAGTCATGGACCCACCAAGGTAGATTGCATGTCTGATCTTAACTTAACAGTCAGTCTCGCATCACTTTTTACTGCCATGTTGCAAAGTTGTAACAGTTTAACAATTATAAGAAATATACATTAATATTTGTACATTTCTTGTTCCAAATGTCTTTTGAAAGTCAAAGATCCCAACCATAAAGCTCAGGAAAATTGGGCCTAAGCCAAAAACGAATATGCATATTATTGTTATATTCGCCCAGTAAAATGATTGTGAATCCAGATTTTGCTGATCAGCCAAAATTAATCAACAAATGAAGTTATTGTTGGGTGGAATGTTGCATTCAGCTCTTTTAATTATTTTCATTTTCTTTCAACAAATTAAAGTTTTTGGCACACAGGCTGGGAGGTTCATTTGAAAGTTTGCCATCATTCAAGTGGGTTTGTTGACATTAGTATAGTTTTGACGTTGCGATGTGACTGACACATGAAAATCATGTAAAACTGCTGTAACTATAGCTTTGCAGAACTTAGGGCACTTTCCATTTGTCAGAACTGACTGGCCAAGCCATCCCATCGTAATGAGAATTTCAGTTTTAATCAAAACTCTCCAGCCAGATCAGTCAAATCTTAAAATTAATAGTATACATGAAGGAGATTGGTTTTCATAGAAGCCTCTTAGAAAAAGCCTATTTCATTGTCAAAATGATTGGCCCAGCCATAATCTGGCTGGCCAGTTCTTACTTTTGGAAAGTATCCTTAACTTCAATGATCATCCATAACTGTGCTGTGATTGAACAAAAGCAAATTATCACTAATCCAGTGCAATCCTGGATTACATTATTGCCTTTTGAACAAACCAGTCACATGTTCTATGTTTATCTGGTTCACTCAAGAGCTGGATTACACAGTAAAACGTAAAGCACTTACATTACTGACGATAAACTCTAAATCCTGAAATGTTGGTGTCTTGATTGATCTGGAGTCTGTCATCTCACCTGAGATTAAAATGGAATGATAACATAAGATAAATCAAGCACAATCCTGGATTACATTAAGCCAGTCACATAGTTATATAATGTTTATCTGGTTCACTCAAGAGCTACATTACAAAGTAAAATGTAAAGCACTTACAGTATTGAAAATAAACTCGAAATCCTGAAATGTTGATGTCTTGATTGATCTGGAGTCTCTCATCTCACCTCAGATTAAAATTGAATGATAACATAAGATAAATCATGCACAATCCTGGAGTACATTAAGCCAGTCACATGGTTATATAATGTGTCTCTGGTTCATGTAAGAGCTGGATTACAAAGTAAAATGTAAAGCACTTACATTACCGAAGATAAACTCTAAATCCTGAAATGTTGATGTCTTGATTGATCTGGAGTCTGTCATCTCACCTGAAATTAACCAGAAGATAAATCACGTTTAACAACCTTAAAGCATATCATTAACATTACTATTGCAGACAGCTAATTTATTTATTACCTTTTAGAACCTAAAAACACATTAGCTGGTCAGCTCTAAGTCAGTCAGCCTGTCAGTGCTGGATAATTCAGTCAGCTTGTCAGCCCTCAGACAGTAGAGCTTGTCATACAGCATTTAAATGAGTCAATGCATTACCTAGTAAGCCCTAAGTCAGTCAGCCAGTCAGTCAATCAGCAATAAATCATTCAGTGAGATAGTGAGTTCCTGGACAGTAAAGTCATTCGTACATGTATTTGAGTAAGTCAATGTATTACACAGTGAGTGTTAATTTAAAAATTGTAAAATCTACACTGTTCCAAAGCGTCTTAATTGACTTTATTCACCAGAAATTGTAAAATCGAGACACGTTTTTAAAGTGATATCATAATCAAGGGAAATAAACCATTATTACTGTTCTTGTTCCCCCAGCAAACACAACAAACATCGACTATGAGCAGTCTCACTTTTCTAACTGCTTGCAGTCTACAACAATGACCAGTTTCGTGTGAATGCACAAGGCCTTCGGTCTTACCTCATCAAACACGATGGTAAGTCACAAATAAGAGAATAGTACAAGCCTGAGACACGGATAATAAAAGAAGAATTATAAACAATTGTCAAAAAGCTATACGGATAGTTTTGACCAAAGCATCAGAACTCTCTTTACAAACCATTCAAAAGTTCATTCAAGACACTATTACATTTTTTTCAGATAAAGCAGTCTCGTGAATCGAAATAATTCATATTTGAACTGCGGTTGTAGATGAAAGTAAAGAATGATCACCGCAGTAAATTTTCCAATTTAAGCAATTGGAAAGAAGAAGCCTGAAAAAAAACATCAGGCCTTCAACGGGATTCGAACCCATGACCTCCGCGTTGCCGGTGCGTTGCTCTACCAACTGAGCTATGAAGCCACACATTGGGAGCGAGGTCAATTTATTGAGTTCATGTCTCCCGTGAGGAGTGAAATAATGTGAAGTATTTGAAATAATTCATATTTGAACTGGGGTTGTAGATGAAAGTAAAGAATGATCATCACAGTAAATTTTCCAATTTAAGCAATTGGAAAGAAGCTTGAAAAAAATCAGGGCTTCAGCGGGATTCGAACCCATGACCTCCGCGTTGACGTGCGTTGCTCTACCAACTGAGTTGGTTTTTTTCAGGCTTCTTCTTTCCAATTGCTTAAATTGGAACATTTACTGCAATGATCATTCTTTACTTTCATCTACAACCGCAGTTCAAATATGAATTATTTCATATACTTCACATCATTTCACTCCTCACGGGAGACATGAACTCAATAAATTGACCTTGCTCCCAACGTGTGGCTTCATAGCTCAGTTGGTAGAGCAACGCACCGGCAACGCGGAGGTCATGGGTTCGAATCCCATTGAAGCCCTGATTTTTTTTCAGGCTTCTCCTTTCCCTAGTGATATGTGTTCCCCTTCCTAGCAAACACATAGCCCTAGTGATATGTGTTCTCCTACCTGGGAAACACATAGTCCATAGTTTCCAGTCTCGTAGCATGTTTCATTTCGAAAATGCAGCAATTTGAACTTCCGAGTTTTCACAGTGCGTGACACCAAGATAGGAATGCTGTCTCATTGAAAAAAGTCTCTCCTCTTGATTTTCAGCAGTATCACCATTTCACATGTATGCTAGTTCTCGAGTGAAAAGAAAGAGCTTTTATAGAAAAAGTGAAGTCCAGATGTTTTTGTGTATTTCCGGTGGCGATATTGGTGCACCAAAATGGTGCATCAATATGGCATCACCGTACAAAGCTCTACAAAGGTGCGTGAAATGTTTCGGCAAATAACTCAGAAACTGTGGGCCATAAAGACCTGAGACTTGAACAAATTGGTTACATAATATATAATATAATATATAGATTTAGCCAGGGCTAAAAGCGAAGCTCCATTAATAAATTTATAATTTAAAACAAACAATAAACTTGTAATCCACAAATCAGTTAAATTAAGGGCACATTCGTGAGACTTTTGAGGGACAGGCTAAGTGATTTTAGAGTGAAACAAATCTTGCATCGAGTTGATAGCCTTATATGTACACCAAAAAAATAGCACTGGCAATCATCTTCGGTCACATTTTAGAGCAATAATGGCTCTTGATCACGGTAGATTAGGCATGGAAAACAAATTCTTGGAAAACAAATCAGGCCGAATTTTTACGTTCGACAAGTTTACTTTAGAAAATCTTGCCAACAAATCTGGGTGCGTGCAAACCAACCTTTTATACTTTTTATACATCACATCTGAGGTGAAAGAGTACTATGAGGCGCTGTTTTTATCATAAAAACCACCTGACCTCAGACAATTAGCAGTCAGTTTCACAATTTTTCAAGACTAATTTCATTCATTCAATATTCAGGACCATCGAAGCACCCGTGGGCTTTTAGCGAAACCGTTCAAAGAAATTCCAAAATCACCTACCAAGTTTGCAAAGAAATTTTAACAGAGTTATGCTTCAACATAATAAAGAATTTATTGTGTTTATTTTTTATTGATAGTTTTATGACCGTCACGGTAACCTGAGATCAGGCGTTATTTTTTTGTCTTTTTTGTTGCTTCTTTGGCTCAAGAGGGAAAAAAATAACGCCTGATACATTTATTTAACAAGCCGTCAACTGCCCCCTAATTTACATAATGTAACGTCTGCTTGACCTGTCATGTTATTTAATAGCCAGGGAATCAAATTTTGACGCGAATAATGTCTCTTTTGAAATCAATTTTAGGGAAAAGAAAATTTTTAAGTTAGTACATGTTCAGATGGCCCTTCCTAAAAAAGAAATTTTAAATGTGTTGTTTTTGTGATGAAATACTGCTAGCTGGAGCTGCCGTACCTTTATTTAACAGCTACAATAATAATAAAGAATTTACTGGTTAAAGCTCGTTGACTTCGTTCTGTACCGAAAGCAGTGAAAAAAAAATCAGGCTGAAGCACCATATTTCACGAACGTAAAGGTGGTGTGAAAGCGAAGTGAAGATCGCTCAGAATAATTTGCAGGTTTCTGAAGGAAGAATTACAGTCAAGCCAGGTCAAGATTCTGTTCATGAATTGATTATTTGAAAAGTGAACCCGTTTGTCGCTTCTGTAACTTGTAGCTGGTATCAAATTGCATTCAAATGATCGGTGAATCTTTGGTATACGATGAGATGGAAAATATTTCAATGGATGAAATTTCTATTTAGGCATTCTTCAAATTCAAAAAAACTGAGCCGGCAGAAATTTCATAACAAACTCGCGTGTGTATTCACTGTCGCATTACGCAACAGACTGAAATCAACAACAACTAACAGATGGAGGCATTTTGGCCAATCGAAACGGCGCAAATCATTCGTATTGTTTCCTATCCAATCAGAAAAAAGTCCGGATTCTGGCTTTTTTACATGTGATACAACAAACAAAATAATGTATCATGCCCTCTTCCCGTGAGAGACATAAAGGGTTAATAGGGAGAGGGCATGATCTCAGGCTACCGTCACGGCGATGTGTAATATGCGTGGTACATTGAGTACTCCTGCAAGCAATGTTTTTGAACGACTGTAAACAAATAATGGCAAAGGGCGGCAAAGCGATGAAAATTGCAAAAGACAACTAACAATAAATAAAAGATCAGAAATATAATTCGGTAGAACATTTACAGAGACAACAAGTTTCATTCACGAAAACAAGTATTTAAGTGTCTATAAGAATCCTAGAGTCTTTAAGCTTAAATTAAGTTTCATTTTAAGCCGCCGGCTTCCCGGTGTTTGCTGTTTTCCTCGATGAACTCGCGACAAGTAAATCGCTCAAAGTTTTCTTTCTACAGCCAAAATAATATCTAAATATTCTTCGGAACGGTTTTTCTTGTTATGTGCGGTGAAATATCGACTAAAGGCTTTTCAAAGTTCTGTAAGCTTATGTCAAACCTCGTACTAGGTCAGATCAGTGTCTCAAATCTAAATACAAACGTGCATAAACTAGCCTCATAAACTGCGCTCGACTTCATGAAAACAGATATAAATATAATGATAACTCAGGCTTACCATATTTCGAGATGCAGCTCCTGAAAGCTATCAAGTAAGGCCTGAATCGCTTACGCATCCAGCAAGGTGAAAAACAAAAACGATGTCATCCGAAATCGGATTTCCGACTTTGACAAACGGCGCATTTCTCATCCAAAAATTCAATAAACAAACCAGCCATGAATAACGTTAACAGAAGACTCTTGGTAGCAGCTGTATTTCGTTTTGTATATCCAGTGAAAAAAGACAGTTATTAAAAACATCACAAGTTGACACAAAACTCTGTCAGCTTCCGTCAGCTGTTGAGGCAAACAAGTTTCAAGCTGTTGTATGAATTTTCCGCATGAACTCACCTGTCAAATTTTGACCAATCAGGGCATAAAAATTGGACGTGGGGCGTGACCAAAGCGTGACTATCCTGAGAAAAGTGAAAACCATCTGTTTTCCCTTTTTGCATTTTTAAATAACTGGCTGAATTTTTGCTTCCGAGGTCAGTTTGAAATCAAAATGTTAATAGTGCTGGGCCATAATGACATAAACACAACATATTTCATATGAATTTCAAAAAAAATTGAGCATGCCATCATCTGAAAACTAGTAACTTGTCAGCGGATAACTTCAAAAAAATACTCGCCCTGGATGGGTCGTCACCTGAGCCCGCAATACGGCCAGGTGATACTGGTCAGCGGATACCTTGTCTTGACAGCTGTCAATTGATCACAACATTGATAGTTTTCTCCTAGGCTCCCTGGGCTCCCAAACTAGCTAGAAAGTGTGAGATTGAACATTGGTTTCCCTGTGGTGCGGATGGACGGTCGGTCGGTTGGTCGGTCGGACACGTGATTACCAAATTTTCTGGGATGGGTAGATTACCTTAGCCATGGGGCTCCGCCCATGCGCGCGCAAAGCGTGCGCGAGGAGCTCCGCTATAAAAGACTAATATTATCAGTCTTTTATAACATCTTATAATAATATTTCTTGGCTTCTTCCACTGGACGCTTTCCAATTTATTTTTTGTTGCGTGACAGTGAAAACTATTTTCGTATGTGAGTAAATGCATTACCCAGTGAGCCCTTAGTCAATCAGTCAGTCAGTCAGGCAGTCAACCATTCATAAGTCATTCGGTCAGTTGGTCAGTTGTTGACAGGAGAGTTATTCAGTCAATAAAACTGCCATACAGACAGTACAGCCATACATTTTTAAATCATTTAGTGTGCTAGTCCTGGGATAGTAGAGTCAGTCACATAGTTTTTAGTGAGTCAATGTATTACCTAGTACATTTAAGCCCCAAGTCAACCAGTCAGTCAGTCATCAATCAATCAGCCACAAAACATTCAGTCACTTGGTCAGTCCCTGGATAGTAGAGTCAGTCAGGCAGTCAATCATTTAGCCATAAATTGAATTATTCAGTCAGCTATCCAGTTTTTAGACAGTAAAGTCACTTAATACAATACACGCTTAGGAACAATAAATATTGTACACTAAAACCTCCTCCATAATATGAGAGAAAAATATGAAGCAGTCAGACAATCAAAATGAAGGTGGGTGGTTTTACAGGAATAAAATGACTATAGCTGAGTAGACATTCCCAATAAGGCAAGAAAGATAACAGAAAATTAGCTACAAGGTTGTACGGCTTGTAGAGAGCTCAACATAAGAGCTGCATAATTTCAACAATTTCCTTGATATGGAATGAATAACTTACTTGTTACAGTTGCCTCCTTCTCTTTGATTGACTTGTGGTGTTAATAAGAACTGTTTGCTGGAACATCCAACAGCTGTTGAAGGAATAAAAATGACAAAGCCATGTAAAATTCTGTTCAATAAGACTGTATTTCTATACAAATTACATCATTGGTAGACAATTTATTGTTTTATTATTACAAGTATCTCTAACATAAATGAGATCCTTGATGTTTAGTTCAAGAATTCCTTCCTTCAGTGACACATTCTTTAAATTTTCCAATATGCAGCAACACTCAATTTGATATGTTATTATTATTATTATTATTATTATTATTATTATTATCATCATCATCATTATTTTGAACTTTTGCTAATAAAAAGCAGCTATGATGTGAAGTATATGAAATAATTCATATTTGAACTGCGGTTGTAGATGAAAGTAAAGAATGATCATCGCAGTAAATTTTCCAATTTAAGCAATTGGAAAGAAGAAGCCTGAAAAAAATCAGGGCTTCAACGGGATTCAAGCCCATGACCTCCGCGTTGCTGGTGCGTTGCTCTACCAACTGAGCTATGAAGCCACACATTGGGAGCGAGGTCAATTTATTGAGTTCACGTCTCCCGTGAGGAGTGAAATGATGTGAAGTATATGAAATAATTTATATTTGAACTGCGGTTGTAGATGAAAGTAAAGAATGATCATCGCAGTAAATTTTCCAATTTAAGCAATTGGAAAGAAGCTTGAAAAAAATCAGGGCTTCAGCGGGATTCGAACCCATGACCTCCGCGCTGCCGTGCGTTGCTCTACAATCTGAGTTGGTTTTTTTCAGGCTTCTTCTTTCCAATTGCTTAAATTGGAAAATTTACTGCGATGATCATCCTTTACTTTCATCTACAACCACAGTTCAAATATGAATTATTTCATATACTTCACATCATTTCACTCCTCACGGGAGACATGAACTCAATAAATTGACCTCGCTCCCAATGTGTGGCTTCATAGCTCAGTTGGTAGAGCAACGCACCGGCAACGTGGAGGTCATCGGTTCGAATCCCGTTGAAGCCCTGATTTTTTTCAGGCTTCTTCTTTCCAATTACCGGTACTTAAATTGGAAAATTTACTGCGATGATCATTCTTTACTTTCAAAAAGCAGCTAGCAGTATTATTAGTAAACTTCTTTGCATTGGGGAAGTACAGGCATGTCATTATGATTTCAAGTAGGCATGGAATCAGCCAGCTAGGGATTTTTTTTAGTTACATTTCTCTTCTGTTTTCCTACGAAAGCAGCCGGGGAAAAATACCCGCCCCACCTCTTAATGACAGCCCTGGAAGTAGTGAGTTTGAGTTTTTGTTCTGTTGCTTCACCAGCATTGCAAAATCAAAGTTCTTTCCAGAAATGTTTACTGGCAAAGCTGTGCAAAGGATATCTTAACTTTCCTTAATTTAAAACACATTTGCAATTTTCTTAGAAACAGTGATCTTTTGGACTTTAGTCACTTAGGCCTGAAATTTCACCATGCTCAACATCAAACATGTCCTAGTATTAACTTAGCGATGGAAACATAAAAAAATGGGCCTACTGTGATGTACCCGTTAACGGAAACACGTTTGCCTCTGTGTTTCTTGCAATGGAGTCTACTTTTCTACAGTGTTTTTAGTTTACAGATTCTTGTTTTTTTCATCCTGTGAAGAACGAGATATAGTACACGTTTACAGCTCTTGATTCATTTTAGCATGGCGTAATGAGAAATATTCACATAAATTACGATTGATAACACTTCGTTCATCAGGGGCACCCACAAACAATTTCCTCCTAAATGCATCTTAGCATTCTAGGGCAACTTCAGTCTTTTTGAAATTACAAGGGCTTCAGCATTATTTTCCCAAAAAATTTAGCTTCCAATTATTGAAAGTTCTATGAAAGTGAGAATTTTTCTGATTCCTCTCTCTATCGTACTTTCAGTTCCGACTATTTTAGGATTCCTTTCTCTATGAAAAATAGCTTAACCTGGGGAGTGAAATGGAAAAATTAAACTTCAGAAAATCGTAACGAATTTATTAGATAAGCTTCGAAAATTTTACATGCATGGAACGGTCATCTAGAAATGTTTAGATGTTTAGCCTTCCTCAAGCTATAGAAAATTCTAGGCAGTTTTTGTTTCTCCGATTTACCTTCGTTCGTCTCAGCATAGCTTAAAAGAAATATATTAAACTAATTTATTCAACTTCATTTCTCTGTGCATTACTGCTAATAAATATTCTGGTGGCATAACTATAATTTTCAGGCGACATAACTTTTGCGTCGCATGCGATAGCAGGCTGCT
Source organism: Porites divaricata (assembly GCA_038088405.1). Lineage (NCBI taxonomy): Eukaryota > Metazoa > Cnidaria > Anthozoa > Scleractinia > Poritidae > Porites > Porites divaricata. The sequence continues at coordinate 825,981 of JBBMOI010000009.1, forward strand.
TTGTGATTCTGGTCAACAGCCAATAGAGGGAGGAATTGGTTTACGCTGACCTCGCAATAATCCCAGGCTAGAAAACCATTAAAATGGCTACAGTTATGATCAAATTCCAAAACAGTCTCAATTGATATATTTGACTCACTTTGACCAGTTATCAATGCTGATTAAATCCGCTGAAAACCCAAGCCATTTTTATCATCTTAGCAGTTTTAGTAATCAAGCGTGTTCAGCGTGTCTTACCCAAATTGCACACTAAGTGTGCTATAATTCGCACACTTACCATGACATACGGCATGGAAAAAAAAACAAAAGGTCTAGTGTGTTAAATTTACCAAAACAAAGCCAAGTGTGTTTCCATCTTTGTTTTTGCAATTTAATATGTGCATATCCGTGATATACAGCACACTAAGCATGTCGTGCAAGCAAGTGCGTTGTGAGCATACTTTCACCTTTAGCATCAAATTCCTGTGAAGGGTCACATATATCCAGATAGGTCTCAAACGTGATTCACATGTTTAAACACTTCTAGGTTGCCATCCATTTTTCTGGCATTTCAGGGCTCGAAATTAACAAAAATTCTCCATCGCAATTTGCGAGTGATTCCTAAAATTTAGTCGCAAGTTCGAAAATTTCAGTCGCAAAAGTAACCAACCCAAACAAAATATAATACAAGTTAGCATCATTTAAGTTTATTACTCCAACAGCTTTTGTGAATTACCATCGAAAGGAGGGTAAACATTTTACTTGCTGAATAAACAAATGAAATCTTCTGAATTGTTCACAGTTCAACAGGAACATAAGTTAAAATATTCATTACCAGAAACACTATTGTCTCTAACACCCACAAATGCCTTCCGCAGCTTAATAACATCATACAATCCAAACTACTAACTTTTGTAAAAAAAAAAAAAGATAAGAATATAATTCAGTAGTTGCAGAATCAGAACATTTTAAAATTACATGATGCTTTAGCAAGGGATCACAACGCAATCACGCGAAGCTAAGCTTATAAGCTTATTTTAATAATACCAACAAAGTCTTGTGGTGCAAAAATGATACACTTAGTCTTTCTTTGAAAATTTGGGCCCTAGAAAACTAATTATTTACAGCATGATGATATGTTGCGCAAATTTTGTACCTGTCAAAGTCAGGATATCCTACAACTTCGACTTAGCGCTCTCGCAGTGCCATGTTTGTCTTCCTTTCATACCGTTAGAAGCCTGGGCTGAGTGAGGAACATATCTCATCAAACACGGCTGTGGAGCACTAAGTAATACCGGGACTTCACGGGTATTTGAATTTTAATACCTGTGCGTGACAGCATTTACAACGCTACGGAATTGAATTTTTATAACGGAAACAGAAGAAAAACCGAACTGCAAGCTTTTAAAATTTTCCCTTTAAAGTGAAACTTTCAATACTTGTTGTTGTTCAAGTATTTCAAAATACGGTGCCGCAGCAGTGTGAAAACTACTCCAAAAAGAGATTACATACACTGTATTAACGTATAAAAAAACAATGCAACGAGTATAAATGTGATCAAGTGCAATTTAGGGTATCGGGCGCAAATGTTGCATTCGCCATCCAGTGAAACATTGCATACATTGTGAAGCAAAGTAGACATGGCAAACAAGAATGGAATATTCTGCAACCTACTTCTACTGGAACCGGAAATTAGAAACAAAGATTTCCTAGAAATTTCATGAGTGTTGCGCGACATAGTTTCTGAAAAAGTGCGCCCTCGATACGTTTCTCAGCAAGAAATCAACGATAAGAGTCCCACAACATTTAACTTGAATTTCGCAGGATATTTCGGATAAAACTACAGCAACCAGTAACAAGACACAGGCTGTTAAATATAATTTATTTATAAGCTAGGCTGTAAAACGGTCGCAAAATCGCTACCAGTGGAGAAATTTTAGTCGCAAAAGCAAAATCTTTATTTGCAAATGCGCCCGATACAGGCGCAATTTTGAGCCCTGCATTTATACTGCACTATTGACATAATTATTGTAAATGGTCCTCCACATTTGGTCCATGCTAACTGGTCATGAAAAATAAGCTGTGGGATTTGAGCAAATCAGAAACAGGGAAATTTTTTTGAATAAATAATAATCCTTTTTATTCTGAAAGACTCAATGTTTTGTCAAAACTTCAATGACGTGAACTGCAAATACATGTTCCCGTTTGGTCTCCACAAGAAAAATTAATTTTGTCTTCAAGCATGTGCTGATAAGGTTCAACTTCTGATCTAGATGATCTTTGTTGTTCAAAGGAATTTAGTGGAGAAACTTGATTTACAAAAACTATTTCACGTCATAATGAGTAGTAAGCATTAAATACAAATCTATGCTACACTTTAATCAAAATGTATCATACGTTCACTGTGAAACAATATTATTATTATTTAAACTTATGAGTCGATCTAATGCACTTCATAGAAGTGTTTCAAATACAAAGGACACTGCTGCACATGTACTTTGTGTCTTATTTTGCCTGCCAAATGATTTTCCCTTAATTATCCTGATCTGGCAGTTAGCCTTGCAGGCCATACATACATTCATTCAAAATATTTATCTGCTTTTGACTGGCTCAAATCCCATGATTAATTCTTCATAACCAACTACATGTAGCATTGACCACATTTGGAAGACGTTTACAAAAAATCTATAATTATTATGTAGAAAATGACATCAACAGTAGAACATAATAGCCAGAAAAATGGTCTAACGACTGAAAGATTGAGGTAAAGCATTACAAAATGGTAGAACATTTCACATGTTTCACAAAAAAAATAACCAAACTACTGCCTAAAATCTTAGCAAGAACAGCAAAACTGCAATTTGAAGGATGACTTCTCCTACTTGGAGCATACTGTATCTGCAGGACTAAGCATTCCTTTATCTTCTGAACTGGCCACGAAACAGACAAATGAAGACTGGAACTTTTAATACACTGATTGTGATGGGCATGATTGGTTTTAATCCATGAAATATTTTGAATGAATAAGAAAACAATAGACCTTATTGATGATACCCACCATCTCTGAACGCGCTTAAGGACTGATGGTATAAAATAAAAGCAATGTCATGTGGTTTCTAAGGGGGCAAACGAGGAATAAAGTTTTGCGATACAAGAAATTGCAGTCAACTTTGTTTATTCTTGACAACAGAAAATGAACAACTTTTTATACAGTACGTATGACACATATGAGACTTGATCCTTGAAAGCTTCGAGAATCGAGAATCGAGAATCGAGACGCGAGTGACTGTCAACTTACTTTTGACTGGTACTGTAGTACTGGACCAGTACCGGTACTGTACTGTAGTAGCTTCTACTAAAGCCAATTAACACCTTCCTCGATCTCCATAATAAATTATTATTATTCAGATCATACCCAACCTCATCCAGTAACTGTTAATAATACAGCTCTATACTAATGCACCTATCAATGTAAAGCCAGGGGGGGGGCAGGGCATGGGGTGGGGATTTGATTGTCTTTGTTGTCCCTGGGGTAGGGCATTTAACTGATCTTGTTCTCCCGGGGGAGGGGATATTTGAATCTTTCTTCGCCCGACGTGGAGATATTTGACTGCCAACTCGGATGAAAAGGACTGAGACCGAACATATGTTTCCCACTTCCACGCTTCATGCATGCGCCATACGCTTTGAAAAGATCAGGAAGTCATAGAGGCCAATGAGAACAAGCGAAGGCTAAGTGGATTTCACTGTTTTGTCTTCAAATTTCGTTTGTTTCAGCATGTTTTTGATCAATTGAACCTCTTAATATACTTTGGTATCAAAGTAAATGGAAGTAAAGAGAAACCAAGTCAATTTTTGCAAGTACAATTGATTAGTGTATGGCTCATTCGCCACAATCACTGTAAACTTATAAAAGTGACTTTCTTTGTACCCTTTGCTAAGAACGGTATATTTAGACTTACAAAATGTGAGCTTTCTCCTAAAGCGTTATGTATTCTACGCAGTGTAACACGGATTATGGTTAAAACATATAATTGCAGC
>JBBMOI010000009.1:835000-962500 GCA_038088405.1 Porites divaricata
TTTTCACCGGATAAGAGTATTATGGTAGGTCAAACAAGAGGGAAAAATCACCTTTTTTAAACAAAAACGTATACTTTTTTGCGGGGCCTTAGCCTATCGCGTCCAAGTCGCCCAATAGCGCTTGTAGAAAGTCCTCGAAATTGCACCAGTCTTAATTATTACTAGCTTAAGCAAAATTTACGTTATCCAGTATTTGTTGTAAAATTTCTTCCGTTAAAATGGTTATTCATATATTACAGCATTTTATGCTAATAATTACGCATAAATTTGTGCATGATGTATGATGTCATCGTATTAGGAAAAACTCCGTTTTTGTCCGTCCACACGAAAACGATAACCCAGCATTTTCAAAAATCTCCACTCTGAAGAGCGTTTTTGAAAAGATGCGTTTTCTGTGACCTTTTCACCGGCCAGTATGGTCCTAGTTAAGCAGAACTACGGCACTTTTTCCTATCCTTAATAAAAATGCCTACACAGTCTTTGATATCACTTTTGAAAGAAAAGCAGGACTGTACCTTGGAAGCCGAAGTAATAAAGTAATCAAGTTTTTTACTATAGCAAAATGCACTGAGAGTGAATCTTTTCGAGTGGTCTGAGATATTACATTCCTAAAACATCTATTCTTTTATAAATTTTATATATTGTAGCTGTGGTTGGTCGGAAAAATTAGTATACACTTCTGAGCAAAGCAATACAAAATCTGATTATTCTAAAAAATATGAATGTTATGCCGGCATTATGTCTGACTTTTCTTATATAGTATCAGTTTCAACCCGCTATCGACATAACCCTTCAGACCTTACTGAGAACGAGCTGTTTAATTGATCACAATTTGATTTGGAAATGGCGGCTCTTCAAGTGAACTTTCTTCGACAAAGACGTCGAGTTTTCGCTTCAAAACACTAGAGGGTTCAGCCCATTTCAGTTCGTAGCGTCTCAACAGGCAAAATCCATGAAGGACTCGAACTCTAATGTCGCCTCGCTGAATCAATTGACTTCGACGATGTCGTGAAGTTATCGAAAGGATTATACAACGGGTACGACTTCCTTCCAGTTGTATACCACAAATGGCTCAAAAAAGAAAATGTAGCCATGATGCTGTTTTATGCAGGCAAAAATCTCATTGGTCTACAAGCGGACTGCATCATCGACGATGGAAAAACGCTTGTATGGCGCGCAGGGCGAGTTGCACACAATCTTTAAGACCATGGTCTCCAACGAAAATTGGCTGTAGAAGTGGGCGAACGTGTAAAAGCAAACTTTCCGCAAGTCTCTAGAATACAAACGGCGTCTCATCTAGAACTTCAAAGGAAAAGTAGGAATTCACCTTAGAAAATTCTCGAGAGAGATGAGCTGTCATTTTTTGAGGAAGAGAAACACCGGCGAGAAAATTTGACAACCTGAATTCCCGCACGAGCCTTAGAAGCCTCCTTGGTGATCACTGAGCTGTTCTCTAACAATATCCTTGTGTTTGACTGGTGCTCGTACAAGCCCCTCCTTTCAAATGTCGACTTCATCCTGGGAGAAGACCTTAACAAGCATTTCTTTACAGCGAAATGTTCCGTCGAAGCCTGTCCGAGATCTTTCAGCTACGGAGTTCATGCAAAGACAGTAGAGACGGAGAAAATGGGATGGGAGGCTTCAGTTTAAAGTGATGATCCAGCTATCTTCCAAGCTCATCTCCTGCATCAATTCAGCGTGCTGTGAAATCATCGAAGGCAAATTCACCTTCTTTTCAGTTTAAGATAGAATCATGACAGCCACGGTATGCCGGGAGGATATTGGGAAAGGTGTGGCAGCTAAAAGAGGCCACTCTTCCCAAAGGTACGATGACCAAAGTGTTCGAGAGACCTTTTACCCGTTAAATCAATGGTTAATCAAACGCTTCTTTCAGGAGTTTCCTTTACGTGTAAAATTATTGTAGAATCAGAATTGGTGTGGAAATCGACAGCAAAAGAAGGGATTTTTAATTATTACTAGCTTATGCAATATTACTATCCAGTATTTGTTTTAAACGTTCTCCCGTTAAACGTTACGACATTCTCTTTTGAGGGCCTAGGCATGAGATGCTACGACTGATATCGACTTCTTACCGCCCCGATTAGGTTAGATTGACTTGGTTCAATAATTTCTTCAGAATTTTTGGATGATTTGTTTAATGTTTTTAATGTATAAAAATTAGCGGCGGGGGTGGAAGGGGGGGAAGGAGGGGTATTGGAATTTTCTTTAAAATTGATAGTATTGGATTTGGGGGTTGTTAAAAATTAAAATATGAAGTGAATAGTTAGTAGACAAATACCAGATAGTCCAGCACCACAAAGGGAAGCCTCTGACGCCCATTAGTCAACTAAGTGGTTTAACGTAAATGACCTGTTAAACATCCACTTCCAAATAAACGCCTCTTATCAGATAAACGCCCCCTCTACACTGTTAAAATTGTATTCGACGCCCCTTTCTAATAAACGCCCCCTGTCTAATGAGCGCCCCCTACGAGAATTCTTCCAAAGCACTAGGAATAAGCAAAAAGGAGCGAAATCGTTCAATTCATTAACCAGGGTTTGCGTATTTCATGTTGTTCAATGTCAAGTTCAAAAAAGTAATGATAGACTAACGATGGCAACACAGTAACCCTGAGCGAGAATAGGTACCTTGCAGCGAGCCATTCACGTGGTACAAAACCGGTGTGCTCAGGAGAGCAAAAGTCGCACTGGGACAAGACAAACAAAGAAAATTCCATTTCACATTATGTATGTCTTTTGTTTGTCTTGTCCCAGTGCGACTTATACTCTCCAGCGTGGCGGATTTGTACCACGTGAATGGCTAGCTGCAAAGGGCCTATTTTGACATCGATGTTGGGATTTGAAAGCTAAAGAGAGCGATATCGATTTCTAGACGTCCAAGGCGTATCAATTGACAGAGTGGATATTCCGCTATTTCGAAACTCTCTTGGTATTTTTGCCGAAATCATAATATATAAATTTAGCCAGGGCTAAAAGCAAAGCTCTCGATAATATTTATAGCTAGTACAAACAAAATATAAAATCGTGTAATGCTAAGCGCCGAAGGCAACGCCGGAGAACAGTGAAAAACAACTATAGGTCTAATTAGCAAAAAAAGCAACTTTGCACGTGCAGCACACTTTTTTTGTACATTTCTTTGCCGTTGTTTTGAACGTCTACAACGTGAAACTTCCAGAAACTTCTACACGTTTATGGAGCCGGGAAATGTCGTACGCGTTCTCGTTCCCCTTTTTTCCCTGCCGCTCACTTTCACCTTGCATTGGTGGTCGCTAGCATTTCTCATTTTGTCTTGTCACCGCCGCTACAAAATTTTCATGTTGTTCCTCCAACAAAAAAAATGTCTCTTTTGTTTTCAATCCCTCTCTCTAGGGGTGCGTTCGATTGGGAAATCCGGATTTCGGATTTACAATCGAACGCGAAATCCAAAAACGGATTTCAACGCTGAGATATCTGTTTTTGGATTTTCATTTTTACCGTTCGATTGGGAAATCCGCAAAAGGATTTGAAAAACTGTCCTTAAGAACAGCGGTCTTACACGCGCATGCATAATTAGTAAAAAGAAGACCGCTGTTCACGAGAACAGTTTTGCAAATCCTTTTTCGGATTTCCCAATCGAACGGTAAAAAGGAAATCCAAAAAATCCAGATTTGGATTTCTTAATTGAAATCCACCCTGAGGACGGATTTCTCAGAGGTGAAATCCGTTTTTCCCAATCGAACGCACCCCTAGATCTCTGAAGCGCTTTTTCTCGTTGAGCTTCGCTGGCCTGTTGCCTACTTTCTCTTTTTCTTTCTTCTGCTCTATGTTCCAAATTCGTGGACACGACGATTAATCTAAGCTAAATACTTTAGACAACACGGATATAGAAGCAATTTTCGCTTTCCGTTTTCGTCTTTATTTACTCTTTAGTCGTCTCTGCTTTACAAGACGCCTGTGGCTTGCCGGTGGCTATGTGATAGAGAGGAGAAGTCGTTACGTCACGTTGCCTTGGTAGCAAAATTTTTGGATGAGAGCAAACCCAGAATTTGCAGGGCTTCAAACTTCATCGATCTTATTTAATTTCATTTAGTTTGTCAAAATTTGGCGAAATTTTCTTGGTTGAATCCGAAAGGACCGTATCTAAGATTGATTTGCGCGCGCCGTCGTCAAGTGACGTTCCCGTTCTGTTGCTAAATCAGAAAAAGGAAAACGAAAATTTTTGAGTTGTTTCACCCGACTCCAGGATGAAGCAGGCGTTTCACGTCGCAGTCGTGCAATCACGGCAAAGAAATGAACAAAATAGAGTGATGCTCGTACAAATTTGTTGTTTTGTCGACAAAAACCTATTACGTTTTTGCCGTTCTCCTTCCGTTGGCGTTGTCGTTGGTTTTGTTGTCATTCAAAAATAGTGCTACCATGGTGACGTGACGTCACACTTCTCCTCTCTATTTCCCGCCAAAATAACTTGTCGAGTTATATTTGCATTGAGGCGAGAGAAAAAAAACCGTCTCTCCCCAGTCTCGCTCTCTGTTTTCAGCCTCGTTCCAAACCTTTTGTTTGACTGCTCTCGCATACTTGAATACGCAAAAATACGGACTGTTTTGCAGTCTAACCAGAATCCCACATTAACACAACTTTTGACTCTACTTCATGTTACTAAAACATTAAACTAGTGACTAGCCGTCAGAAACTTCTTGGGGGATTTCAATGAATCATTTTTTGCTGTTTACTTTTCCTTTTTCTTTGTTATAAGAATCATTCGAGAAAATTTTTTCCTTCTCGCCATTAATAAGACCGTTGTTGTTAAAAGAAAATTATATCTACGATCTAATTAAAATCGAAAAACTATGAATTTAGCAGTTCTTAGAATAGCTGACATGAAACAATCAATCAACTTCAAAGGGTCTTGTATTCTAAAATATTAATAACGAATATCAAGCTGTGGAAATCAGATTGTAAAATTAGCTCCATTCATTCTATCTACACTTGTTTAGCGATGTTTAACTTATCGCTCTTTGGAGGTCATCTTCGATCAATAGGCCACGTGGAATAGCAAAAAAGATTAATAACCTTAAAAGTCAACGGCTTTAATTGATTTTGGCTCCTGGCAACTATAATAAACCATTGTGTTAAAGAACCACAGGATTCCCGTAACAGAGGACTCACAAACAATAACTACGTAAATAAGAGTTGTTTTTTTTCAAGGTTGGACTTAGCGCAAAAGAAAATGATAACTCAAGCAGAGTAAATTATTGTTTTAGGTCTTAAATACAGTCTCTTTACTAAAACCCAATGCCCCTGCTGGGGTTTCCCAATGTAATACTATTTCTCTTATGCGTTGTGGTAAAAAAGGAAGAGAAAAAAAACCGTCTGAAAAGGTGAGCTTAAGCCATACTCGTCAGCATCCTTGCTTCATTTTTAGAATACCTTAAAACAGCGCACTTTGATTGGAAAGGGCTGAGAGGTAATGGCTAAACACGTTATTACAATGTCAAAACAGGCCATCACAAATTTTGAATTTAAGTGAACTAATAATTAACAACGAGTTTATTTATTCACGTTTTCAAGTCGAAATTAATAAAAGTTTTCCTTTAAATCATTAAATCATCTTTTCGGCTTATACTGTTAATTTGATGAAATTAGACAAAGCATTGGCTCGCTGGCGGGCACTCAACAAATACATTTGACGCTTTGTTTGTTTCATAGTCTTGCGTGGGAAAAAGAAATGGAAAAAGTAGCCACCAGAAACACACCGACGGCAAGTTTTCTTTTCTCTTCAAAACATAAACTGAGGCCTCCTCAAATAACCTGCTTTCTACTTAGCACTGACTTAGTATATCAGATTTAATTTCACATGAAAGTGCATCTAGCTGTAAACTATTTAAATACTTTCACAAAAAACGTGAAATGAGTAACGCCTAAACGCCTCTTATCAGCCTCAATGAATAAAAAAACGCGTGTCTTGTTTATCTCTAAATAACCTTAAAAAGCAAAAGTAGTAACTTATCCTACAAGAATTTTAGCTAGTTAAAGCTAGACTTTAATCCTTTTCTTTTGTGCAAGAATGGAATAAAAATAAAAAACTTGTAAAAGACAATGATGCAGATTTTTTTTAAAAAAAATGGTTTCTGAATATATTTTTGCAGATTAATTTTTAAGACTGTGGCAGTATTAATTGGCCTGGGGCGAGTGATCCACAGTTTCAGGCGGCATACTTTAAAAGCTTGACGGGTGACGTCACATCCAAACTCACCGACGATGACTGGGAACGAGGCTAGTTCTTACTATCTCACGGCTGAAAATGTGCATGACAGGTTGACAACTTTGAGGACTGGCAACGATACCGACAAATGCCCTACTTCGCAAAGAATAACAAATTGTTTATAAAAAAGAATGGGTTTCCCCCTAAGTCCGCTTTAAAATTTTTGCAACTTTTATGTCTCGGCCAAGGAAAAACCTCTCGTTTCGGTATGACTTCGGTCTCTTAGTAGAATGAAACGGGTAGCGCATGCGAACGTTTAGCTTCACAAGGACACTGAGGGAGGAGGGGGGGGGGGGGGGGCCGGGGTGGTTGGAGGAGGTGGTGCTAAGTGATCGCTTCAGATATGTATCCGCCTCAAAGAGAGTCAGTGGAAATGAATGATAAACAGCGAGGACCTACCCCAGGGCAATGTTTACAGTATACCAGATAGCTTTTCCTGCCGACACGTAAAGCTATCCGGCATAGAGTTAACATTTATCCTATATATGACTCCCCACTTAAGAGATCCAGCGCGGTGCAGCTTCGTTCCTTTACAGAAGCCCTCCCTGGCCGGGTATGCTATTCGTGCCAGCGCAAAAGCAATCCGGTTGTGAACAAAGCCTTTGTGTCCGTGTTTAAAAAGTGTCCGTTAGGAGAGAAGATGAATGCAAATTAGGCTAAAAGTATCCTGGTACACTTGCTAATGCGCAAATCGAACAAAATGTTCCAGACATCAACCAGCCATTATACAAGCGGAAGCGAGCAATCATCAACCGTTTTTCAGTAATTTTTCTTAATAACAAAGACAGAGGCATTTCAATACTCCCTCTAACTGTTTAATGTGCTATTTTAGTGCCTTTCAGCAAGATAAAGCCATTACTATTGGATGGACGTTGATGCAATGTAACACTTCAGTTCAGGGATGTTCAAGTCGGTATTAAGCCTATGTTGCATTAGTAAAATCCAACTAGTGGTCTATATTATCAATGCTGCGTTCTGATTGGTTGAGCTACTACTAGGCCATATGTTATAGCCCACTAGCAGCGAAAAGCGCCGGCTTTGAAAACCAAAACAATGGCGGCTGGATCGCGTTTTGCTAGCCAAAGTTGTTTTTTTTTTCGGCCTCATGGGCTGTTAACTCAGAGCCCATTTGGGCTCGAGGAATAATTGTTAAATATACCAGATAGCTTTTGTGACGGCACAAAAACCATACTGGTTTACATGGCTGGGGTTGATGTCTGGAAAATGGTGGTGTCCCCCAGGGATCCATTTTGGGCCCCTTGTTTTTCTTGCTCTATATTAATGATTTAAACAACGTATCGACGCTCGTCGAGCTGATTTTATTCGCTGATGATACTAATTTATTTATGTCCCATAAAGATCCTGTCTACCTGGCAGCCTCACTCAATTCCGAACTTAATAAATTATCCACTTGGTTTACGGCAAACAAACTCTCCTTAAACCTGAAGGAAACAAACTTTTTTAAGCCTAGGCAGAAAAGATATCATTTTCCAATGCAAATATGCATAAATGAACAGAGAATCGAACAGGTTAAGGAAACGGTCTTCCTCGGTCTAGTCCTTGATGAACATCTGTCTTGGAAACCGCACATTTCTCAAGTAGCTCGTAAAATCTCGAAATCAATAGGAGTCATCAATAGAGCAAGATTTTTTCCACCTAAACCCTGTCTAAAAACTCTTTATTATTGTTTAGTTTATCCTTATCTTCATTATTGTATTACTTTGCGATATTAGACAATTAGAATTGGGTAAACTTATGTTTTCTCTTAACCATTCTCTTTTGCCTTCAAAGTTCAACAATTATTTTTCTTTAAACAAACAAGTCCATAACTATGCCACTAGATACGCAAACGATTTTCACCTTCCTTTTTGCAGAACAATCCTTCGTAAATTTTCTGTCAGTTTCCAAGGACCTACTTATTATAACTCTTTAGAAAATGATATTAAAGAATCTGATTCTCTCCACTTATTCACTTTACTTTCGATCCTGGCCTTACTGTTACTGTTAACTTTAATTTTACTCTGAGGGAGCCCAATGTCTACAAGCCTCATGGTTTCTTTTTGGGCTTCCTCGCCACTTTCATTTGCTTTTGTGTAACTGTCTTGTTTTATCGTTATTTGCATTTTGTGGTAAATCAAATAAAGTTACAAAGTTACAAAAAAAATTTTGTTCAGTTTGCACATTAGCAAGTGTACCAGGATAATTTTAGCCTAATTTGCATTCACCTTCTCTCCTAACGGACACTTCTGTAAAAACGAACACTGGATATGTTCACCCTATACCGGATAGCTTTTGCGCCGGCGAGAAAAGCATACCCGGAGAGAGCTTCTGTTCACACATAAGAAGGGTGATTTCGCCGCGTTTCCGCTGATGGAGCGAAGCTGCGCTGCGCGGATCTCTAAGGTGGAGTGTCACATATCGGATAAGTGTTCACACTATACCGGATAGCTTTTCGCGTTCGCACTGACGAAAAGTTATAGGTACACTGTGAACATGGCCTTAATCTTAGAGACACTACGCCTAAGAAGACTACTATACACACACTCACAAATGAACAACTGAGACTGCATCAGGGAAAAGAATGAAGACGTTAAGGCGATGTTGCACAGGCCAATTCGCAACGACTATTTTTAGTGCAACACAGCGTTGCAATGTTACAACAATGTAACTATTCGAAACAATGTTGCAACGCTGTGTTGCGCTAAAAACCTTTAAGACCCGAGGACGGCGACCGCGGCGAAAATGTCGCTTAAAAAGAGAAATTAGCGTTCTTTTAATCTTCATAAAAATTCTTACCCACTTACTTTGTCAAATGTAGGCGTACTCTCCTTGAGTTGAATTCCTTAGAATCATATCCAAATTCAGAAAGAGAAACCGTCACTTCTTTACTCCATAAAACGTGCAGTTGGGCATTTTGACATCGTAGTCTTGCAGTGACGGCAGGCAAAAAAAGTACAAAAAAAGTGTGCTGCACGTGCAAAGTTGTTGTTTTGTTAATTAAACCTATAGAGTGTTTTCACTCACGTGGCCAGCATCTATGCAAATTGATTGGAACAAAAGAAAGCATTTGCATAAGAAAAGAGAACAACTCCCAGAGGATTGGTTTGGGACACCAACATGGCCGCCGTTTCATTGTTTTGGGACACCAATATGGCCGCCGTGACGTCATGTGAAAACACTCTATTGATTTTTTTTTTCCATTTTAATTTCAACATAGAGTCCATAGAAATTGCGTTTGGTTTGATCAAGCAAGACTCTGTTATGCGGGGAGCTGTGAGACGAAAGTTTAACCATATTTTGACAGCCAAACCGTGGTTGACCAAACTTGAAAGCTAACCATGATCGCCACTTAAGAAATGGAAAGGAAACTGGAATCAAAGACTTCTGGGGCTGTTACGGGAGACAGGAAAAACACATCGGCCAATAGCGGACTGGAAACAACGCAGAAGTCGGAAATGATATCTGAAATTACATATTTGTTGTTTCTAAGGTAACCCTGCTATCGTCAGTCAGCAGGGTGAAAATGTAATTATTATGGGTTTTGTAGCCCTTTCTTTGGGGTGTTACATGGTATGCTGTTACAATTGCTTTACTAGCGGTAGGCTATTTAACAATTAGACCCATAGCCCGCAAGGGCTAGGAGTCAATAGCCCATGAGGCGAAGCCTCATGGGCTATTGACCCGTAGCCCTTGAAGGCGAAGGGTCTAATTGTTTTAGTATCACCCAACTAGTCGGACAGAAAAGATAATAATAAAGTTAGCAAATGCAAGTTGAAGAAATATTTAGTTTCTCTTAGACGTAGGTTTTGCATGCTGCTATAATATATAGATTTAGCCAGGGCTAAAAGCGAAGCTCTCGATAATATTTAGAGTTTGTTCAACTCAAAATATAAAAACGTGTAATGCTAAGCGGCGAAGACATGCAACGCCGGAAAACGGTGAAGAACAACAAAGTAGGTCCAATTAGCAAAAGCAACTTTGCACGTGCAGCACACTTGTTTTGTACATTTCTCTGCCGTTGTTTTGCACGACTGCAACGTGAAACTTCCAGAAACTTCTTAGTTACACGCTTTATGGAGGAAATGTCGTACGTGTTCCCGTTCACTTATTTTCACTGCCGCTCATTTTCACCTTGCATTGGTGGCCACTAGCATTTCTTATTTTGTCACCGCCGCTACAAAATTTCATGTTGTTCTTCCAACAAAAAAATGTTTCCTTTGTTTTTTATCTCTCGCTTTAACTCCCTGTCGCCCTTTTTCTCGTTGAGCTTCGCTGGCCTGCCGCCAACTTTCTCTTTTTCTCTGTCTCTCTCTTGCTCTATATTCCAAATTTGTGGACATGACAATTAATCTAAGCTTAATACCTTAGAAAACACGGATACAGAAACAATTTCCGCTTTCCGTTTTCGTCTTTATTGACTCTTTTGTTGTCTCTGCTTTACAGGACGCCGGTGGCTATGCGATTTCCCGCCAAAATAACCTTGAGTTGAATTTAGGTTACCGTACCTGTTGATTGAGTAATTTTAAATTGGTATACCTGTGGTGTGGACGGACGGTCTCTCGGTTGGGCGGTCGGTGTACGGTCACGTGATTAGCAAATTTTCTTGGATGGGTAGATTACTTCATTTTTTACCCATAGTGCTCCGCTGGCGCGCTTCGCGCGCGAGAGCTCCTCTATGAAAGGTCTAGCACGTTTTCGGAATCATTTTTATACCAGCATAGTTTAGATCGTTTTGTAGGGTGGTTTTTCTCGCTGTATTTTTTACATTTCCGAGTTTTCATTCTGTTTGTTGTATCATTCCCATCCATTTTGTTGATGAAGGCATAATAAAGAGGGTCGCACACGGCTCGTGTTGACACACTCCAATTGTTGAAAACACAAGAAAAAAAAAAAAACAGCAGCAACAACAAAAACATACATCCAAAACTTAAGTACGATAGCGACTAGCGGGGTGGACGCGAAGTCTGAAGGAACATACAAAACACTCATTCTAACATTCACTCAGAAAATTCTCAACAATAGAAAGAGTCGCCATTTTTGAATTGATTCAGAGAGGTGCCTTTTAGACAAAGCTGAACCCAGAAAAGAGGGCTTCAAGTGCTCTTTTAAGCTGCATGGACAGCTCATGATCAGCCACAACGAATGATTAATAGGCGTTTTATGTACTTGAATCGGCGTGTTATTTATTTTACATTGGAAATAAGATCTGATAAATGTTCGATATTGTACCTTTTAATGCATTGTTACGCTGAAAGTTTTCATATCGGAGATAAAGAACAGTGCAAGGTGAAGTGTTTTCCAATAATAACTTAAGGCGTGTTGACTATGACCAGGGTCAATGTCATGGTGACCAATATCGTTTTGATGTTGTCACCACACTTATCAAAACAATACGACATCAATAGAACCCACGTGTTGGAGATGGAAGCATCGATATGTCTACTCACGAAATAGCTGATTCACATAAAAGAAACTCTCGCGCGATCGCAAGTGTGTGAAGACACGTTTTACAGAGCCAAATATTTCAGTGCTGTATGACATTAGCCCTTATATTGATAGCCTGCACTGAAGCACAATCACTGTTGTATCTTTTAAGAGTCACGTATGTGCGCAATATTCACACAATACCTAGTTTGAAAGGCTATCAGGGTTCCAACTCTTTCTTTTTGTCCACGAGCAAAGCTTTACTAAGGAGAGTTTTTCTACTAGAAAAAGAAGTATGCATTGGCTTTTTTTTGTTTTTGCTTGGTTTCCAGTTCGAGAGCTTGTGGGTACGCGGGTATTGTGTATACTCCTTGAAAAAAAAAAAAACCGTTCGAAAAAGGTGAAGTCATTCTAAGCGCTAAGCCAATAGAGCGCAATGGCCAAAATAGAAGCTAACAAAAACCGTCTGGGTACTACATAAGACTAACTGCCAGTGTTTGACAAGATTCCACTTTCTTTCTCTCGTACTATTCAATATACGCATAGCTTCTTGCCATAAAATTCTATCTTTCTCAAATTTCTACTGGAGAAATGCAGTAAATCTGAAATAGAGGATCGATAGTTTTCTTTACTCTCAACTGCTGAAAGTCACTTGCACTTTGCTAGTTTACTTGTGTTATTTTCGAACACTAACAAAGTGACTACTCTAAATTCAAAAAACCATGTTAAACTTATGTTGAGTAAGCCCTTTATTAGTTTAGTTTAGTTTATTGTTTTGCCATCAGGATGTACAAACAACAAGAAAATCTAAATATTTAAAAAGATAATGGCGAGGAAGCCCAAGCGGACATGAGAGTCAGTGAAATAAAAACGTTTCTTCCCATATTTCTGTGAAACAGTCCCAAGAATGACTTAGCCTCCGTAGCACTTGGGCACCGGTTAGTTTTGTTGATTATCGTAAAATTCCGAAAATAAGCCCCGGGGCTTATTTCAGGAGGGACTTATGCTCGGAGGAGCTTATATGCGGAGGGAAATTTGCGTTTCAAAATCGGCTAGGCTTAAAATGGGAGGAGAAAATGCATCTTAAAATACATTTGGCTAGCGTATACAGGGTGCCCCAAAAGTTCGTTCCTCTACTTTATAAGTCTGTAATTCTGTATGATTGGACTTGGTAAGCAAATCATTTGAAAAAAAGTCGTTTCTTTCAATCTTATTCAATGTGTTTATACATGTTGTGCCATCGTTTGACTCAAATATTCTATTTGTGTACTTCCGCGCCAAAGGTGCGCGTGCGCGAGAATATTTTCCTGTCACATACTTTTTGTATTTTATAGCCCGAATTGTTCGAACTCCTTACTTGTTTTTGTGAATATCCCAAAGATAAACCCCCTTTACGCAAAAACTTTCAGCTACGATTTACTGGCTTGTAGAAACTGTTAAAAAACTGGAAAAATCCGAATGTTGGATGGTAAAATGATCATGGAGAAATGAAGGTTCTGAAGGCAAGAAACGAAGGGGAAGACAAAAAAGCCCTGAAGCAGCTAAAATTGCTTTAAAGAAGGCCAGATACAAAATAGGAGACTCGACGAGGAAGCTCTCACATAGTAAGCAAGCCAAGTCTAGAACAGGTCCATAAAAGAGGTCTGAAAAGCGAAGGTTAGAGGCCCCTGAGATGGCAAAAAAACCTCTGCTTAGTCTGCAAAGTAACGCTCGGCTCGTCTCAGTTTTGTGAAGAAGTACAAAAGCCTTGCTGTGGAAGGGGGCCGGAGTGATAATCTTTTTTCAGCTAATGCTCCAAATTTACTTTTTTTTCAGCTGCCTAATCTAAACAAATATTGTTGGGGGTTGAAAAGACTTCTGCGCACCAGGTGATAAAAAAGTTCAAAATGGATCATTTATGTTACTGTACAGTTTTTGCTTCGTTTCATTTTGAATTTGAGGGCAATTTTCGAGTACAAGCCCCTGGGGGCTTGTATTTGGAGGGGCGATTTATCGGATAGTTTTTTGCGTTACGAGTTTGGGGGGCTTATATTTGGAAGAGCTTATACATGGAGGGGCTTAGTTACCGAATTTTACGGTGGCTTTTCGGTCTAGAGCACGCGAGGGGAAATACAAGAAGAGGAGCCCTCCCTTTTCTTTTCTCCCCCTTTGGGCGCGGGCGTCCTCTAAATTTCTCCCTTCGCCCTACTAGTGAAAAAAAAAAAAAAAGAAAGAAACCGCGCGGGCCTGTTATATAGACTACTAGAGAGGATAGCGTCGGGGTCCGCTTAATACAAGACACACAAGTTTCACTGTAGCTGGGTATGACTATCACGTAAACTGCATCTGTAAGTTAATTTAGTTTATTATATAAACACTAATGAAATACCAGGTGAGCTTTCGCCCGAAAACTTGGCTACATAATAAATCGCGCCTTTCACACCAAAAAACTATTAAAGTGAAATGGTTTGGTATTTCATTGGTGTTTATATAATAAATAGAACATTACATGGCCGCTTGGAGATGCGAAATTTCTCTTCTCGTGTTGAAAAATTATTTTTCAACGCTCGAATCTCCGCGCGTCCATATAATATCCTTTATATATTTAGAAAAAATAAGTAATGACCAAAAAAAAAACATAGATACATCATACAGCCCAGTGAAAGCACGCTAACAAAATCGGCATTGTTGAGAAAGAAAGACATCCTGACAAAACTAATGAATTTCCCGGCAAAAGATGCTTTGAATAAAAGGTAAACAGGCTTGCTAAACTGCTTGTCTTCTGTGTGATGTCGAACGGGTCTATGCTTATTTAGATTCTCTCTGGAAGCTGAATAAAGATGCCTTCTTAAAGCAGTACACCTGTTTTAATTTCTTTTATACTTACAAACTTTAAATGGAGGTTCTTAAAGTTGGATTCCAGCCTATAAGGACTTTCCTTGTTCGTGATAAAAATGTGGGGATTAATGTGTCTGCTTATTATGTCGATCATACACCAGCAAAAAGCAACACAAAAGTTCGCTTTGTCGGTTTTGAAACGTGATATTTTTTCCTTAATCCCAGAAAAAAAAATCGATTGTCGAGTTCATTATTTATTGATAAGCTTACCGCTCCTTTCCCGCGTTTTGCCTTTACTTGAAGATCAGAGTAATTTACTAAGATTTTGCTTATAGCATCCGCCCTTGAAGTTTAAATTTTTATGTTACAAAATTTCCATCAGAATTGTCCTAACCACATTTTCTCAACACTAAAAGGTTCTTCCTCTTGTGGCTGTTCCGCATGATGTGAGCTTCCTGCACAGGATACGAAAAATGTCTTCTTTTTCCTTTATTAAACAAAGCCAATCAAGAAATACAAACCGCCTTTTTTCGGAAAATCAACGTGAACGCGTTCCGGACTAATTTCCGTTTATCACTTACTCAAACAAATTAGAACACTTTCTGATTTTTAGCATTTTGAGCATTAATACAACTAATTCCCTCTCTGGAACGCAAGACTTGGACACGCTATATGTCTTCTCAACTTCCTGTACTTAACGTTGTCTGACTAATGCAATGTGGCGGCTTTGAATGACGCGTACCAGATGTTTAGGAACTTGTAAGATATTTGTTTGAGGGATCGTTCCCTTATCTTAGTCTGAGCGGATGTTCCTATGTGCGCTTTCTCGGCGCTTGTTTAAGAAGTAACTAGTGTGATATTTACTCTTTAGATATTTTTAGTGACGTCTTCTGTGCAGTGCATATAAGCCCACTTAGAGCATGGGGTATCAGTTATTCAAGAACTTGTATAAAACATTTGAAAATTCATGGAATGCGAGCCGATCTTTGTCCACTGAAATCAGTGTTTTTTTTTTTTCTAGTGTTTTACCTCCAGCTAGGTGTTCCGAAACTAGTGGGATATTCTTAGTAAGAAGCGAACAGACTATGCAAGAACAGTAAAATAAATTCATGCTACGGCCTAATCAGGCACTCGACACGGGATATTCGTGCTAATTTACAGGAAATCACACCGGTTGTATGCTCCTTTTCAAAAGCCAGGTTCTTCCTTAGTATCTTAGTATTGCATGGCACATCCTTACTGCGCATAATTTCACGCGCGCGTAATCATGCAGCGTGCACTTTTAAACATGGCATCGAATGGCAGCTTTTGCAACAAGGCTTGAGTTTCCCCAGAGAAGTGAATCTTAATTTACTCTTTAAACGAATACGGTGACCCATCATTATTTTTTCCTTTTATAAAATGAGCAGTAACTTTCTTTCCCTAGAATGAAAATAGACTAATTCTCTGTAAAGAAAGAGCAACAGTTGTCGAACACGTGTTAAAGGCAAGTACTCGTAAATACAAATCATATTGGTATTTTAAGGAATTTTTGCGCATATACAAGATGCTGCTGCTTCCAAACGAGTATGTGGGGACCCCCCAATGTTATTCCAAAATTTAAGTTTCTATATGAGAAACAGCCGATCGTTTATGTTTGACAAAGATCTCACGGCAGGTTCTATTTTCAGGCGAAAGACCTTACGCTTCATGAAGGAGACCTCATACAGACTCTTTTCTCAAAAAGTTTAGGTCATTAAGTCTAGGCGCGATCCGTTTTGATCATTTTCGGTTCATGTAAAGCACGATATCCAGCCTGCAGACGGCTCTTTTGACGCTTCCGGATTCTTGGAAGTTAAAACCGTGGAACGTGTAAGATATCTAGTTTTTCTTGGCTTTCTTTGAGCACTTCCGGAGCCCGAAAGTCGATTACCGAGGAACTTCAGTTGCACCATATTCAGTTTACGAGCAGTTTGTTTTCAGTCATTTTTAGTCGTCATTCGGGGCTTAGTGAGACTGACTCTTAATTGGAGGCAGTATATTAATATCTCCTTTCTGATGTCTCATACCCATTTCCTTTCTTTACAACAAGGAAAGAGGTGGAGGAAAACTTTAGGCACAAAATTATCCGTTTAGCGCCTTACTGACTGTTACTCAGGAGCCAGCAATATCCCGTTGGCCAAAAGCCCATTGGATAGCGTTATCCAAAGGATAAATCACTATCCGGAGGATAAGTATTTTGGAAACCATTTGCGTTATCCACCAGATAGAGATTTATCCGCTAGCTAGCGCTATCCACCTTTTGAACACATGGGGCCAGACGAGTTAGTTCTTATGAGAAAAGCACACTGCGTTGCCTTTAGCTTGACACCTCAGACAGGCACAGTTTGTGAGTGGTAAATATACGAAGTCAGTGATACAATGTTGCCTGCGTGGGGGCGAGTTTCAAGAGGGTAATTTTGGCCTTGCTAGTCAATCTTGTGACTTCATAAACACAGATGTTACATGGTATCCCCGCAAATGCGTACAGATCTCTTGAAGATGATAGCTTTAACTCTTTTTTACATACAGGTTCGTGTGCTTAAAAGGAACGTTAAGCTAATTCGAATTTACGCCAATTTTGAGGCAAAATTCCTATGCAAATCCTTTTTCTTCTGAAATGTCTTTTTCTTTACTATAAATTTATTTATAAGTTAACGTGATTGCTCTTTTCACTCAGTGACTCACGTACGTCAAGAAGACAACGCAAAATTCTAAAGTGTGACCATTTTTAAGCAGTCAAATTTTCTAGCAGGCTCTTCAAATATTATTATTAAGTTTTCTACGTTTTAGGGAAAAAGAAATCGCCTTTGGACAACAGGCCCGGGACAAAATGATCAGTCACAGTGCAAAAATTATGTACTGAGAGGAAAGCCTATACTCCAGCGCATGTCAACAATTATCTGATTAATTTTCTTCTTAATGACAAGTCAGTTCTAGAATTGCCTGCAAAAGCAAACACTCGGCGTCTGAATCAGCTTCAAACGTTCCGAAATTTTGCGCTGAAAACGTCGTTATCAAGTTACAGCGTTTGGGTATGTAGCGAGGTATTGTACAATACTTTATTGAAAAGCTTACTTCGAGGATACACAGTGCATGAGCAAGGCCGAATTCCGTAGTTAAGATGTGGTAGCGTAATCCAGACAGCATGAGGCTTGCACCAAGTGACGGAATTCATGGTTCGCCATTCAAATGAAACTATTCAGACTCATCAAACAGAAGTAGGGGGCAATTTCGTCAACCACAACACATGTTTAAACAGAAGAGCCGGACAAAAAAAAAACAGCATTCAGCAGTTTTATAAAGCCACTTCGGAGGTGTTCTGCATTTCTTTATCATACTCCCAAAAAAGAGATTTTTAACGCAAAGCATACATATTCTTGGCGACAATTAAGGGCTCTCTACGTCTACAAGAATGAAAGATTGTTATTCTATATTTACCGGTAATCATTTTATGTAACTAAGAACGCTTAGCGCACAGAATATTTAAAAAAGGTTAGTAGCTTAAACTGGCACTATTTGTGAATCGCTGAAAGAGTCGGGTATTCATCTAAATAAATTACTTTAATATTAGATTTACTTTTAATTTCACTATCAGACCGTCAATCAAAATACCCCAGAATAGATGTTAGTCCAAAGGTCACGAGGATGCCAACTGAAATCATCTCGGAAAGCGCGCAAAAAGGTTCTGAGGGTTTGCACTGTCTCTAATGTGGTATATTATAGTCGCTACGCGTCTCTAAATAATGCAGGGCCGTATATACATAAATATTAAGCGTTATATCAGTATCACCCACGCAAAAGAAAAATATCATTCCTATCAAACCCCCGGTAATATGCGGCAGGTGAATGTTTGTAAAAAATACTGCAAAGTAAGTAACGGTCCGAATTTGTGAATTACAATCGACTCTCTCTTAACGAACACCTCTCTATATAAGACGGTCACCCCGCTAACTGGCGGAGACCTACAGTTAGTTCCTGCACCATTCTTTACTCCTTTTAGTTGAATTGACTCTTTACAAGACGGACTCATAGCGCGGCTGGCCGGTCCCGAAGTTGTTAAGGTGATCTTACATGAGACGATTCGCAACGACGATTTTTATTACAACACAGCGTGGCAACATTGTTGCGACATTGTTTTGAATACTTGCAACATTTTTCCAACATTGCTACGTTGTGTTGCGCTAAAAACCGTCATTGCGAATCGCCCCGTGTAACATCACATTTAGAGGGAGTTCACTGTATACCCTTCCCTTTTTTGTAAATAAGAGACGCAAAAAAAACAGTGGCACATAAAAGGCTAAAAGGATTTTCACAGTATTTTTTTCTGCTCAACATCATCAACAACAGGATGTTCTGGCTGGAATCAGGTTTGACATTAACACGGTGCCTGAACATTAATTTGCTACAACTGTTTTGTATTTGGCCACGCCTATTGATTTTTATCCGAGACATCATCGAGACCTTGTTGCAGTGAAAGGTCTGAAGCCGGATTTATTAATTAAAAATTTAATGGGGAGAGCCAAAACGAAACACATGAAAAGTGCCTAATATCTTGAGTCAGAGATCGCAATCTGTTTTCTTTTGCTTTCGCTCCTAAGAATGCCTCAAGTTTGTCAGAATATTACCAGTAATTGAACGAAATCGGATTGTGAGGAAGCACACAAATACAGTACCGGCACGTTTAGGAACAAACAAGGCATATAGACTGGTTTTATAAAACAAATCAACTTTCCCGCCGCTTCACTCTAATAGAGAGGCAACGAGAAAACGACTGTTTAATAGCGTCACAAACTGGATTTATCTTGTCACATCAAGAAGAAAAAGGACAGTGGCTTAAAAGCATGCCCCAAAATAATTTTAAATGACTACCGTAAGAAGAAACCGCGATGACCAATCAGTGTGTATTTTAGTATAGCCTGTGGCATCGTAGAAAACAAGGGCAAATTTGAGTGTGGGTTAACTCTGCTACACTCCTTTTTGTGGTTATTGCTGTTTTGCTCTACTTCTTTTGGTTTTGTTTTGAGTCTTTAGTTCCTTTTCAGTTTGGTCTGATTGCCTGGCAAAGCTAAAGCAACGTCGGTCACTGAAAGCATTTTTCCTTGACAGGTAATTACACTTGAACCACAAAAGCAAAAGTAAAAGATTTGTTTAACAAAGGCGCAACATCTTGCGTGCCAACTAAATGGAAGCCGTTGCTACTGGTCACACACTTCAGGGGCACCCAACGAGGATATAGTTCAAAACCACTTAACATAGCATTGTTGAAGGTATTTTAGTATTTAAATGGTAGATATAGGCATATTTTTATCCCCTAAAAACTTTTCATCTGTTCGGATTTCCTAGCTGAAAGTCTAGTGATCCGAAAATTATAGGGATCAAAGCTTACCTTTTCGAAAATTTCAGCCAGAAAAAGGCTCCCGAAAGTTCTAGGTGGCCTTTTTTAGGGTAAAAATACGTTAAAAATGGGTAATTATACCAGTTTTTAGATGTTCGAAAATCCTAGGAGAGGCAGGCAAGCAAAAACTTTTACAACAACTGTTCCGAAAATTCTAGATCTCAAATCGTCTTCCGAACAGATATTTTCCGAAAATTGCCGTTGGGTACCCTTGACACTTTCGAATCGAAATTCCTGAGTCTAGTTATCAAGTTGGGTTATTAATCACTTATACGCCAAGCTCACGTCATTTCACGTGATGAAATCGACTATACATTAAAAATCACGAGAGCACGAAAGCCAAGAGAAAATAACATAACACGCAAAGCACTTCACTAATTGATATTGACATCGTTCGACTTAATTGCAATGTCTTGATATAATTTTGATATTCACAACGCTTGTAAGTCCATTAAATCAAGCATTCTTACATCCTATGTGTCGTCTGCGACGCTAACCGCAAAAAGCTCCCTACAATATCACCGTAAATTAATTGCTTACAAGTATTTGCCAAAATATCATTTGGCTTAAGACTCGAAACCCCTACTGTCTCACCGCGCAATTACTCAACTTGTAGTCATAATTAAGAAAAAAACACGTGTTCGAATAAAAAGAATTGTCAAACAAAGAATACCGTATCACAAAGTCAATCAAAAGGCTTAGATGAACACAATATATAATTTTTTTTCTTTACAGTGCCGGGAAACGCGCTAATATACTTTCAGCGTATACTCCTTGGCGTCAAGCCGGTTAAAACCGCTCTAGGGAAATCTTGAGGCTACATACACTTCCCGGAAACAAAGTGAATATTTTTGGTCCCAGTGTACTTGTAAACACAAAAGGTTTCCAATTGGTTTGCCAGCCTGGTGTATTTTGATAAAAAAATAATATATATATAAATAAATATTAACTGTTTGGTCCGAAACTAATAGCAACGCCGGTAGCGTTCAAGGGACGTCTTACTTTATTGAAGAGCGCATGGAAACAACAGACAAGCTTCGTATGTAGTATTAGGTATATAACTAGTACTGTTTAATTGATAATTAAAAGAAAAATGAAAATTTTGATTTTTTGTTTTTCAGTTTTTTTGTTAGGTACTGTAAGGCTTAAAGAGTCGTTAGAAAAAGAATGGATTTTATGAGTTTGTGGTTTAAGAATTTACCACTCGAACAGAGATACTTAACTCGCCCCTGCTGCGCCTCTGATTCACTTCGTTTGTTTCAGCTGATTTTTAACTTTGTTTTGGTTGCGCAATCATAAATGTCAAAGAAAAAAGCTAGAGGGCAATTGACTACCCCATTAGCGATGAAGAAGAGACGCCAGTATGCAGCAGTACATGGGATTAGCGACGATCAAATTTAAGCACTAAAATCGGGGCGCGGTCTTAGGTTTAAGAGGGCTCAGCGGTTGAGTAATACCATGCATTATCATGGAAATATTAGTGCACCTTCAGGCAAGACCTTTCATTTCGACTGAACGAGCCCTAAAAAGATAAAATCACGCAAATAACTCCTAAACACGAGATTTTGTTGCATGGCATTTTCGAAAAAGAAGACAAAATAAACAAAGTAAAGAACGCCGGCGTGTTATTAGCTAACTTTCCAACCGCTTTATCGCGGCGCCTCTCAGTGAGGTCCAATTAGCTACTTGCGCAAGTTTCTCTTCTTTACCTACTATTGCATATATCACAAGTTTCCGCAACCAGTATATTCCTTATAAAAATAACGCTGAGCTGCAATGCAGTTTTGAAGCCTATGGAATGTAGCCAAAAAAGAAAAGAAATGCGTGGCTTCATCGTCAACGCGCAAATTCAAGGGCGTTGGCAACAGCGATAAAAATAAAAAGGAGGCTTCAAAGAACTCTGACATTTAAAATCGAGTTGCAACTATAAAAACTCTGAAAATATCTAAACGGACAGCTGGCATTTCTAAACTGTTCTACCAGCCTACTCCGTCAAATTAATATTTCACGATTTACAAATGGTTGCGCTGCTACTTAACCCCAAGAGTAAGTTTAAATCTTAAATTAATTCATTTATCTTAACCATCCTGATTAGACAACTGTAGCTCAAAGTTCCTCAGCTAAAACTAATTTCCCTGGGCAAGATAAAGAAGTTGAACAAGTCACTTTTGACTTTTTGCTAACCCGCGCGTATTCAGCTATAAAGTAACCGTTCTACTGCAACCATAATGTATGTCGCAGTTGCAGCGGTTTTCTAAAACTGTTCACTGATTATGAACTGCTTTCAGTAGGTGAGCATGAACATGCAGTGAAAGCCCTCAACATTTTGTGAGATCAAATACACGCAAAGGTTATGCATTTTTTGGCCTCTTTATTTTCTAGGCACTAATGTTTCAGTACAAAAGTATTACACATGGAAGTTTACGCGGAATTCCAGAGGACTATTCCTCAACAATACAGACTTAGACTATACCCTATGGGACATAGGCAAACCCCGGAGAGCAAAATATATATCCACGGATTAGATGCTGTTTACAAATAGAGTTTGCTTTCATTTATGTACAAGAATTAGTCAGATTAATAGAACTTCTCTTAGAACTTCTCAACACAAAACAAATACATATCATTTTATGAAAATAGCCACAAGTAAAGCACGGTAGAAAAAGTGTCGCGATTGTGTTAAAATATTAACGCGAAGTGTGTATGTTTGGTGCAAAGAAAAACATTTCGCAAAAAAAAAAGAAAATGGCGTTTTTGTTCGTTAGAAACGAATTATTCAACCAGACACTTAAAAAACATCAACATGATTTATAATCAAGGTGATTTATATCTTCAACAATGATTTTGGAAGAAAAATAAGACACTTGATTGTTTAAATTGCATGGTAGAACATTCTTCTTGTACGAATATAGACTGAAACTGAAATAGTAATACAAAATCTTTTCGTCCATCTTGATGACATTTTATAAAAGACTTAGAGCGTAGAAAGATATCTGAACATCGCGAAATCTTCATTTTTAATTTTGACAGTTGCCAAAAATAATAATAGGAATCTGTTTTTTTTATTTATTTTACAACTGGCTTCCAGCACAGCTACGCATGTATAGTATGCATCGATCAAAAATATTCGAAACCAATAAACTGCGAATTAATCTAGGCATCAACTTCTGGTGCCCTCTAATTACAGCCAATTTTATACCTGCATGAATTCGATATAACGATTTCCTTGAGAATGAATTGTTCACTTTAAATTATACATTAAAAAAGAACTAGCAAAATCTTCGCAACGCTGTTATCCTACATATAGCCCTGTCTTAAAAAATTTAGGCGCTCGAGAAGGATCAAACGTCTTTGACGCTCAAGTTCTTTGTCGGCTAGGAGTCGTTCCTCTTCTAAAAACAGTTGGTGGACATATTCCCGCGCTTTTTTCAGTATTAAAACCTTAGAAGCGCGGTCGTTATCTTCCAGTTCAGGGATACTGTCTCTAAGGAACTGGAACCGGCATTTAAGATCTTCTCGCCGCTGCCTTTCCAAGACGTTGTGCGTAGCCCGGCTAGTTTCGTTATCCTCGGAGTCGTCACCTTCAATAGGGGGTGAATCCTGCCTACTCGATCGTCGTGGTTTGCGTGTTTTTTTGGCGCTGGCTACGCAGTCAAACTCGCTTGGGGGTCGAGGCAGTTGCATTGCTTGGTTTTCTACTGCAAAAAAGAAAATGTTGCAATAAAATCAGTTAAACTACTTCGCGCAATCAAATGGAGTTTAATAATAAACAAATCGCGCACAACTTAAAATGTCTCTTTGCGTCGAATGGGGGTTGCCTCTAGATTTGAAAAAAAGATATTTCGATACTTCTTGAGTAATTATTAGCAGTATGAAAGACTTTTATTTAATAACGAATCAAAGATGAAGCTTGAAACCCATTGTTTAAAGCGTTTCTGTTTTCGAAATAAGAAAGATTTAATTAGCAGCCGGCCACTCATAAAGGCTCGTTTGTCATAGGACAGATTGTGTATTCTATTTGACAAAAAAGAAAACTATCGAAAGGTTTAAAATACCAATATTCATTCAAGGCTTTTTGAAGTTGTTTTCGAGCACTAAATCACTAGAAAAAATCCCGGTTTATATGTGGCCTTTTGTCGAAATTTATCGGAAAACGCGCCAAGTGTAAACTTAAAATCTGCAACAAGTTGTAAACAAAGCCAGATCGTAATAAAACTAAAGTCTCTTAGACCACAGAGCGTGCATTTTAAACGTTCAATTAGGAAGACGTTCCCGGCGATAAACATTTAGACAGTTAGGCTGTTTATCAAGCTCTGCTAATTCCTTTCTTGGTTCATAGCAATAGGCAAGAAACTCTTCAAATAAAAGTCAGTCATGCACGCGCCTTAGCTCAAAAACAAAAATTTCCCAGTTCACAAGTGACAAAAGCAAACTAAATTACCCCCATTATTTATGATTATAGAACTAAATCAAACTAAGTTTAAAGAGCCACTATATTCAACGCAATCTAGCCCTTGGGATGGCTGTTGTCTTGCAATTCGAAAGTGAAATTGCGTAGTTTGAGAAATCGTCAGAAAACTTTGACTTCTCGGGTACAAAGTTAGTAGTTTCGCTATCTGAATGAAATAACTGCCATATTCACCTGAGAATTGAGAGTGCCATCTCCCTATTTGTTGCCGGGCGAGTGCAGGGTCTTGGTTTGTAACCGTGGGGACAAAAGGAGAAAACTCGCGCAACATTCGGTGCTCTGCCGCCATTTCAGCGCTGGGTTCGTTCACGCACGCCGCCGACAGCACTACCCGATTGTCTTGAAACCTTTGCGACTCGACGCGATCAAAGTCGCTCTCTCCAGAAGGCCAAATGTAGTCATCCTCAATTGTGGATTTCAAACGCTCCATCTCAGCGTCGCTAAATACCAAGGGAAGATCAGACGAGAGATCTTCCGGCTCAGGCACAACTTGAAGACCGTTTCTTTTATGGGGTGGAATGATAAAGTTTCCTTTGCAGTTAGCTTGGGGCAGGTAGTTTTCTGGAGAGTATGGCGGTGTGGGGAGCGCAAATTTTTTCCAAATGTCATCGTTTTGTATTGTAGGATTGTAAAGATCCTCGGCGAGGCTTTCTATGATGACTTCTTGAGGCGCAGAAGATGACTCCATTGGCTGCAGGCCGCGAAGTCTCTCGTCGAAAAACATATCGTAACACAGTCTGTTATTAGAAAAAACGTACAAGTTATTAGGAGGCGCGCTGCCACCGTTCAAAGTACACATTTTCTTTTTTCCGATTTGAAATCTGCACGCTTGACTGTTTACTTAGTCAAAACGTACCAAGTGATTGGACGAGGAAAAAGCTACTTTGAACTCGACCAGCCGCTTTTCACGTTAAGCTTCAAATGAATGACTGACTGAATGAATGGACTGATCATATCACAAAAGACAAATTTGCATAAGTCATCAAAATCAAGCCCGTCGAGCTCAGGCGTGTGGTACGCGCGAGTGGGATTTGAATTTGACGTCAGTAAGTCTCTGGGCGGCGGTCGTTACACTGGCGATTGCTTTGATTTTCACTTGTGCACTGATCTGTGAACTTGGATGCTAGAATTTTACAAACAAGACTTGTAACTTACAGGTTTTTCAGTCACCCACACTGAAATAAAGGATTTGGATGATTTACCAAAAATTGAATATTCATGTTTTGTAAGAGTTTTTCACAAGAGAAAGACCCGCAGTAGTGAATTCGAACCTGCTCTCCCCTTTGTTTCTCAAATAACAATTATATGCGGCACCAAAAAATAACCAGTTTATTTTGCAGTGATATTTTTTAAGACCACCGCTATTGAACGCCCACATCAGTAAATTTCTGAAGCAGAAAATATGCAACAAAAAGCAACCATAGCAAAAAATTCTTATTTAGACTCTAAGCGATTAAGACCTATCGAATCTTATGTGAAGGAATTTCATCCATATCGTTGACCGAAAGAACGCAATTCTTTGATATACAAATCAGCGAGGAAAAAACAGGTAGCTTATGGAATTCTGACAGCTGCTTTCATCGAAGCAATTACCCATAATTCAACACAAACAGTGATTTAACAGCTGCACTTCTTGAACGAGTTTTCGAGCTGTGGAATAATTCGTGCCTGTTGATTCTTACCGCCACCTTGTGTAAATGAAATGGCACTAAATTCAAAGACAAAAACTCGGTTTGTCTGGGGCATTTTACTCTCGCAGTGCTTTGAACATGAACGAGTTTTTTCATAAGAAACAAATGATTAACACTGCCGGACAAATCGGAACTTTGGGCGAAGATTTGTCACGAAGAGTTGAAGCGGAATCAGGAAGGTCGCGTCACAAGGTTTTGAGCACAAAAGAAATTGTAAATCTTCTTAACCACTGACAAAAAAAATGCAAGAACCCATACCGATACTCACAATGTACTGGTAGCGGCAAACATTCTGCAAATGCTGAACTTCTGGACTCAATTCGACAGCGGATGTCTCTTCGTCTGCTTGACAAGCGTGGTACAAACCGTCTAATTAGTCGCGTGCCTAGCAAACGAACACTTGAGCTCTAATATCGGCTTATATCGGAACTGCCGGCTGGATGCATGAGCGGTACTGTTGCTAGCCTGCTTGCATATGAATGGGATTAACACAAGAGGATGCGAAAACAATTGAAACTGCCATAAATACATCAAGTCACACCCAAATCGCAAAGAGAGCAACCAGGATCGTGACCCAAGCAATGACCGTGAATTTAGAAACGAACCAAAACTAGTGAATCACTAGCCTGGCGCTCACAGGTCACATTCCAGGCTCTTCCTCCGAGGGTATAACTTTTGGCCGTTGTCAACACCCTGATGCGTTTTGCGTGCCTATGGTCTTATGGTCGTAGTCACTGTTTGCGTAAGTGATAAAAGAAACTCTTTTAAAAGTCATAGAGGCCCGCCACTGTCAGCAGTCAGATGAAACAATATTTACTGAGCCTTCATTAATTTCGAAAATTTGGTAATTTTCAGGGGGTGTTAAGTACAGCTCGTGTGTCAATGGAATACCGGCGCGTGCCCTGCTAATTAAGCCACTAATGATTATAGTGAATTGAGTTTACGGCACGCGCAAAAAGGTATCGCAGATTGCAGACTATTTTCCCGCCAAAACGAATTATTGGGGAAAATGAAGGTACAAAGTAACTTGAACCAACAGAAACATATCTTTTTTTCACGTGTGCGCTTCGTCAGCCTTGTTCCCTAAACAAATAGACGCTTTGGTACTTGCGTAAACAGAAAGGAGCAAAACACAATCGAACCCAGCACATTAGCATTAAGACAACAAACAGCGTTTTCCTTCAGAATGTTAAACCGAATTCTTTTGTGCGCGAAATGGCTCCAAAAGAAAAGAACAGTTACGTTGCAGTGGTCCAAACATTAACCACAACAATCGCAGTCGCCAGTTCGATGCCATAACTGTGCTTCAGTCGGCCCCTGGGGACAGAGTATTCAAGTGGATTTGGACCCCTTTTGTTTGCGGTCGTCGTCGTACGGCCGGCACGCGCGCAAAAGACGCCTTCAATCAAGAGATAAGGAAGCCTTTCAAATGCAAATCGGGGGCTCGCTTTTTATTGCGAAAGTCTATAGTCAAGAACAAATGTTTATTCAGAGTTAGCAAATTATCTTCCTGGCGCGCTGACACCTTCAATAGGGCATTAAACTCGTACTTTTGAAAAGCAGCTGCCCACTGCCAATTCAAGCATAGCAATATCCTACGAACCTTTTGCTAAAATTTAAATTCCACGTTAAACTAAGGAGCAGCTATCACTTAAACGCATACTTGTCTACTTATTTTTCAAACAACTAAGGAAAAGTTTGCCACAATATGAAAACCGATGCCATGCCGTTTAAATTCAGTTTAAACAAATCTGAGAGGTTATAACCCATCGCTCCAAAGAAATAGTCGCCGAATAAAAACAAAACAATTTTTAACCTTCAGGGTAGCTGCAAATTGCTTTTTAAAGTTCAGTGCAGTGTAATTTGATGAGGTTCCTTAAAAACGAATATTAATAACGAGGAATATATAAGACACTAAAAAAGATCTTTTGAAGGGACCAGAGAAAAAAATAACACGACGTTGAACTGAAGGAATTCGAATTGCCGTTGATGATATTTTGCAACCTGTGGATTTTAACCGAGTGCTTAAGTAATTGCATTTATAATTTTTAAATGTATAGATGGTCTTAAATGTATCAACATCTGGAGTACAGGAAAATATCACTTCCGCGCGCAATTTTAACTATAAAAAGCGTACAAAAAAATTAATTAGACTGAAAACTAAAACATAAAAAGATAAATAAATATGTACGAACTTCTAGGTCTCTGGGAATTTAATGGCAAAGTACGCTTTGTTTTTGATACTACTTTTGAACTTTGCAGCAGATTCTTTGCGCACTGCAATCAATGATATTACGTCGTATATCGATGTATCGATCACAAGGGGTATTTATTACATTAGTAAGCTAGACAAATAAAATCAAAGTCGCCTGGACGGAGGTTATTGTGGACAACCAGGCTCTACCATAAAAGTAGCTGACTATGAAACCGCAGTGGAAACTAAACTAATAAACTGAGATAATCCTTCAAGCATAAGACGTAATTTGTGTAATAAGCGCTGAAATTCAGCCAACGACAGCTGCCGTAAACAAAGGATCTATTTTTGCGCCATTCACTGAAACACCTGCCCTCTTGCAAACATTTTCAAACGCATTTGCATCACAATTCGGGCCTGCTCTTTACTGACTCGTAAGGTAAACACTAAAACACTCTTCCAATATGACCGGAAACGCTACGAAGAAATGGCTCGTGGAGCTAGCGCGCACACCCAATTGTCTGTCAAAGAAAAAAAACTTCGATTACAAAAGTCTAATGCAGTTATCTTATCGCCGGAATTCTACGTTACAAACGTTAAAAACTGCAATTACCCGAGCGGGAAAAATTAAAAAGCTCGCCAATCATACGCTAA
The DNA here is from genome assembly GCA_038088405.1 of Porites divaricata. Classification (NCBI taxonomy): domain Eukaryota; kingdom Metazoa; phylum Cnidaria; class Anthozoa; order Scleractinia; family Poritidae; genus Porites; species Porites divaricata. The sequence goes on from JBBMOI010000009.1 coordinate 863,926, forward strand.
ATTGGATCGTAAAATTACCAAGCAATTAAAGAAGGAATTGAGAAGGACAGAGAAAGAAAGAACAATCCCGAAGTTTTGATTCGCGTTCATCTTGTACAATCCATTAAGATATTAGGCAATTTTCGCGATTGAGTTCAGTGTTGTAAGAGGTGTGAAATTGTGTCGGAAGACTTTTATTATGTTAAAAGTCTGGTTAACTATTAGTATTACTATTATTACTTATTACTGTTTTTTCTGCGTTAGAGCTGAATCAGGGATAGAACTCTGCCGAAATTTGCACAAGCATTGCTGAGGGTTCTCAAGCTCATCATGTAGAGGTTTTTCCGACGTGGCAAAGGAACATTCGCTCATAAAAATTCTAGACAGCAGACACCTTACAACCTGTCTTGCGATCATTAAAGTGTCGCCATTACCTTACTATGTCCTTGAAATGGTTCCTTTTTCCTTTTAGGCAAGCGAATTAAACAGTGACTGTTAACTCGAGAAGAGGATACAGTCTGAGAGAAACGGAGATTTGCGACCATCTCTTCTACTTTTTGATGCATAATTTGCGAAACAAGTCTTTAAAACTTTTTACTTCCTTTGTTGAGTAAACTGTACAGCTAGTAACATGTTAAAATACACAGTCGTCGAAAGACAATTTGCCTACCATTTTTGGTAGGATGACTTCAGAAGTTAAACTTATCTATGATAAATTGATCGCGTGAATCAAATTATATGAGAGTATAAACAGACGCTGCGGTTAGTCAAATCACTTCTGAGTTGATTATTTTGTACTTCTCGACAGTTTTAATTCATTGCGACTTAAGAAAGGCAATGGGCTAATGGATTTGTAATTTATGCAGTTTAGTCTACAGCAAAAGTCAACACACACATGCAAATGTGTAGTCCATTCATTCAAGCAGTGTCAGTCGTTTGAATGAGAGAGTAGTCGGTAACAAAGGAACGCGGCACTCGATCGTTTTTTGCCAAACGCGAGTGTTTTGCGGCAGTGTTGAACGCAACATTCAATAAACAATTTTGAGTTTCGAAAAAATTTTATTCTCGATTTAATAAGTTTTTTTCTACCACAAATAGTGCGAACTATTGTTTCGTAATTCTACTTGAAAATTCTAATGCTTTTGTCAAGCGTTCACAAAGCCGGTTTCAAGGCGTAAAGCTATGAAACGACACAATTATACCCCTATTTACAATCTTCTAGATTAACTCTAACTGTGTGGCTGTATAAATGCGCTATGCAAGTAGAGCTACGCTTAAGGGCGTTCTCAATTTATCTAAAAAATATCGCGTCACTAATATTGCACTGCGAAAAAATTTCAATTTTATTGTCTATTGCGTTTTGAACAACGACGCAACAGAGTATAAATGAAGGAAAAATCAAGACAACAATTTCTTAAAACAGCGTTCCTCTGGGTCGCTTCATTAAACCCCCTATGGGTGAAAAATAAAACGGCGTAAGATATATTGCGTCCTGCGAAAACACAAGTCTCTGAATTATCTTTTAGTTTGCTTGATTCAAAGCCAGCAGCTTTCTCAACAACACAGCGTTAATTTTCTTTTGTTTCTCCAACTCTGCTAGAAGTTTTATCTCCTCCTGCTTGATTTGACTTATATATTCCCACGATTTTCGAAGAATTGAGACTTTCGGAGCCCTTTCATTGTCCTTTAATTCCGGCACACAGTCCCGCAATTTCTGAAATTTTAGTTTCAAATCGTTCCTTCGCTTTCGCTCCAAGACGTTGTGAGTTGCGCGCGTAAACTCGCTGTCGTTTTCCGATTCGTCGCTCTCCCCGGAACTACTAGAGTTTTTAGCAACTTTTTTTCCTTCTCTGTAATTTAGTTCGTCGCCAGATAAGACTTTCCTGTGTCGACGTGTTCTGATCTTGCCCACAAAATCACTTTTCTCGTCGCCAAGTTCTTGAGGCTCTTCAATGGTTGAAGTTTTAAAAGAGGGTTCACTCGAGGTTGTTTCGGCAATAGTAGTAACGCAATTACTATTCTCATTTTCATCCTCCATCAATTCTTCTGTTTCCTTCTCGCGTTTAGAGTTCTCTATAGAAACAACATCGATTTCGACTTCCTCTTCTTCTGTAAAGTTTGTGAAAACAAACAAAAAATGTTAGAAACTAGTTATTAAAGTCTCTTCTCTTGATTATTAAGCAAAAAAAGGGACGTGAGTTTGTTTGAAAGTGGCACGACCCCGGAAAAGAGAGAACACAAAAATGAGAGCAATCAATTGGAAGAGGGGCCAAATCAGTGTCAGAAATGGTCATAGATCGGCGAACACAAAACACAGATTCAATCAGCCAGAGCGAGTACATCTATTATTCATCTAAGTGGTTATATACCTACCGGAATCCGATTGATCGTCGATGTTTTCACGCAGTTCACTTCCCGGGCTTGCGCTCAGAGGAAAAGGAAATATCTCCGATGGATCCACGCTCAGAATTCTAGCCGCACACTCACTCAGGGGTGGTGTTTGGCAGAGGAGACGTACACGTTCCAGTTTTGTATGTGTATGAATTCGCTGTTTCCTGTCCGTTGCCTTCTCGAAAGCCGCACCGTTCCACATACAGTCTTTAATCAATATATCCTTGAGGTCGCCGGATTGGAAATACAGTGAGCACTCGTCATCTATTGATAGCCCTTCATCGGCTAAGCCATGGCAAACTGGCTGCTCTCTTACTTCGTCCGTCGAGGCGTACGGGGGCGAGCTCGCCGGTGAGATCGGTGGCGTTAACGGAAATGAGAAATTTTTCCAAAGGTCATCCGTCGATTCCTTATTCCTAGGCTTGAAGTCTGTTGAATCATCGCTCAAATCTTTGAAGAGTGATGGTGGTGGATCGAAGTCGCTACTGAAGCTCTCCAAGAGAAGACTGCTCACGGACATGGCCATTTTGCTTCGCACACTGTAACGTATAAACTTCAATCAGTGTCTAGTCATGAATCATGACTTCGCGTGATGGCTTGTGTAGTAAAAACTATATTTCCCGTCAAAATCATCGGTGATCAAGAACGCGGACAATATTCATTCTTACCTTTTTCAAGATAAACTTGGCACCGACCAGTCGGTGACTCTGTTCGCTTTGCCGAAGTATAAATTCTGGTGATGCCACCAAAAATGAAACACTCCGAAGCGATCGGTACTACGCTCAACGACCAAATGCGAAAAGTTTTACTCTTCACGCTAATTCAAATCCATTCATTGAAAATTTAAACAATGAGTGGCGGCTTGGGCACTAAACTGCTCCCACGCACTTTAGACCCACGCGCTGGCCTATGAGGAAATTCCATTTTGAATAAATTACCAGCGCGCGGGAACGGCGTGTTCTTAAGAGAGTATATGTGGCAGCGACTGCGGAGGTCAGAAACGTGGAGGAGGAGACTGCAAACGGCCTTAGCATTTCGTTCACGGAGGAGTGTTGTCTCTCACTTGGTTTGAAAACAAGCGCAAAAGTTCAGATCTGCGTAAATATAAATATTCATAAACACTCTGTTGTTTTAGCAGAGGCTGTTGTTTACTGATGCCCAGCTGTGATTAGAGTGACAGGGCACTGCATTATGGGATGTGCCGCCCCTTCAAGGCTCTTGGTAACTCCACGTTTTACTCACAGCCTTAAACACAATGGACATCAGCAAGAACAATGAAGATTTAATCTAAGCTTTGACAGGCGACTAGTGTTCCATTGTAAACCACACCTGTGCGAACGGACATCTGGCAACCATAGAAATTGTTAAATTTGCGTGAGGTTCCCATTGTTTCATAGCACTTGTTGCTAGAATAATCTTCTTTGGAGAAGACATTTTAAGTACAATGACATCCCTCTAAGGCAACCAAATTTGAATTAGCTTGCAGTGCCGGAATTTCAGAAGGAATTTCGTTCAACTGCTGCCGACATCATATCTCAGTGAACAAGGGCCGGTTTCCGTAGAGCCAAAACAACTTCAGGGAAACACGATTAAAGATTTAAAATAGCGTGAAAAGTTTTGAAAATATTACTTATATGAGCTGTTGAACATTCAAGTATCGTTTCGGACAAACGCACACAGGAGCAAGGACACCGACAAAATGACCATTCAGGAGCTATTGTTTTATATTTTGCGCTGTTTGGCGTCTTTTAAAGTTTAAAACCAGCCTATACAGTGATATCCCAGTTACATCATGAATAACCCTCTTTGTATAGTGTTGATAAACAAAAAGGTTTGAAATATCACAGCAGAGACTAAACTATTGGCTTTTTCTGGAATTTAAGCAGGGAACAGTTTATTTCTGGTGGATTTATTATTCAGTTCGTCCACCTGCCCCGGGGTAAGCAAATCGGAAACTTGGCAGCTGCGAACATTGTTAGAAGCAGATGGCTAAGAAGCTATGATAAATTATCAACAACTGAAGTTATTTAGGTTCATATCCCGCTAGTTAAATTCCTGGCAGCTGTTCTGTAACGAATGAGCTACTTAAAACACTGCAGAAATATCTTTAACACAGTTTTTGCCGGTGGAAGAGCAGGGCACAAAAAGTAAACTAAATTGACCGAAGGGCGTCAGTTTTTGACAAGTGATTGCGAAACGTGATCACAAAAGGGCATTTTAATAAACGAAATCGTTCCTAAAACCTACCTTAAGTGTCCCTATTGCATTTATTTTCATTGAACTATTTATACTTCACTTTAGCATGACTTTTGTTCACTGGGTTATTTTTGTTTTATTTCATTTTTTTCTATTTCCTTTCTTACTGAAAAAATAACTTACCGCTTCTGCAATTTGTTTCAAAATTTTTAAAAAACTGATACTCAAAGAGTCATTGAATGATTAAAGAAATTTCACATAACCAGGTAAAGAGAGTCAGCCAGTTTTCTAAAAGTGGAAACACTGATATTTTTCGAATCGGAAGAAAGCCTTAAAAAATCATTAAGCAGGTATTTATGAAGCTTGCTTTAACAACACGTAATTCCTTAATTAATAAGAAAAAGTCATTGAATTCAATTATTATAAGTGGAAAAGTGTAAGCATCGTAACTTAAATCGTCAAAACAACGCCCCGTGTTGTAGTCATTGAAAGTGCTTTGTTGTCATTTTCAACTTAATCTCGTATTGCAACAAGCCAAATACTTTCAGGTACACCACCATATTTTGCAAACATTTCAGGAGCGGAAATTTTTATATGCCAACCGGATATTGACCTACATATCAACTCACGAACAGGGACATCATGCTGCTTGACTTCCGGCAAATTAGCTAAGCAAGCAAGTTTAATCACGAATGTCTTGGCTAGTACAAACACTGAAAAACTACGCGCTTTCCGCAGGATTAAAAGGCAGGACTTTGTTGTACAAACTATTTTGAAACAAATTCCTTGGCGACACGACACATTGGTAAATTACACTTCGTTTATTTCAGACGATATATGCGCTCCGATGAGCAGCTAATGAAATATCTTAACCTATGAACCACACAGAGAATATAAAATGTTTGGCCATCAAAAACTGACAAAACTTTAATTGAATAAATGTATATTCACTGTTGTTTAAGTCACTGAACTTTTGCTAGAAAAAACAAATTCTTCGCATAAAATTCTCTCGGAAAATACCTGTAAGGGAGCATAAGTTGGCAAACGGGGATATTTTCTCAAGTGTTAATAATATCTTTGTTACACTTTGACGTCCATATTGCAACAGGTGAATGCGCTGAATTTTTAAGCACAAGATATTTCAAAAGCGGTAAATACTTCGTTTTTCTGGACGTTGTACAAGTATAAAAGGTTTTTACACCTCTTACAATGTTTGCTAAAAGCCATGCACAGCTGCAGATTCCCAGGACGACAATAAAGTTAGACAAAAATCATTTAAGGTAGGAATTTTGATTTCTTGAATGGAAATAATTAAAAGACCATGAAAACTACAAAAAGCGTGATTTCGCATTGATCACAGTAATGTTTCTCGTAAAAGGAAAACAAACAAACAAACGAACGAGAAAAATAGCATATAGTTTGGAAAATACAAACTTCGGGTATTCCCTTGTTAAACGAGCTTTTCATATAGTTCTCTGGCTACCTGAGCGAAAAAAAAAGACACCAGCATATTGCAAGGTTGTGTCTGAAATTTTAAGAATGAAAGAACTAGGAATTAATATTTATATTAAGGCAACTAAGCCAGCGAAAGACAAAGCTTTTAAAGACAAGAAATTCAATTTTTGAAGCCGTGGATGAACGGACAAGAGAAAAATTAAGTTTAGGACATTTTAACTATCGAGGGCAGGGGGAGGAGGTTGTTGGAAAAAGAGTTCCCTTTAAACAGGCTTGGAACGAGAAAACCTCTTGCATGAAGTTAACGCTCTTGTATTTACACCAAGAAAGGAACAAAAACTCGATCACATTAAGACTATAAGGAGGTTTTGATCAGTACTTCAGGACCCTTTAGGCTTCTACTATTACTTGCCCTCCTGATTGGACCAATTGAAAACATACACAAAAAGTGCAAATATGGAAAACGTTCACAAACTGATTCAGAATATCTTTTTGCAAAATTTTACGAAATAATTCCCATTCGCTTAATCTTGGTTTCCTATTGCACTGTTATAAATTGCATCAGCAATCATTATCATAATTAATTCATTCAGCATCATCATCATAATCCATTTTATTCAGTATAATTATCATCATCATCATCACCATCTTTTGTCATCATCATTAATTTATAATTATCATCAATAAATTTATAATTATCATCATTAACTGATAATTATCATCATCGTCATCATCACCATTTATCAACAACATCCTCATCACCATCTCCATCATCATCAACGTCGGCGTAGTCGCCGATAAACGTCACCATCACCTTTCCCTGTCAGTCTAATAAAGCAAGAGAAACCCTTTTAACCAGTCGCTTCAGTTTAAAAGCTAGAGACGCTTCAGTAATTCAACACTAAACACAACATGAAGGGACACCGTATGTATCAATATCATTCGCCTAAAGTGTCACATTGATACTTCATTAAGAGTGAGTAACACAGCAATTTGCACCTCAAATTCTGGTCAGAGACCAAACAGTGTAAAAAGTGCTTTCGCTGAAAAATTTACTGAGGCAATTTTTAAATTCGTAACAAAGAGTCCTTTACGAATGGTATGCCTTGTCGTATTTCTGATATGACTTAATATCAGCTTCCCGGATCATTTTAATCCCCCGCCCCATGTCTAGTACACTTAATATGGCAACTAAACCTTCACGTTTTCGTTACTTCCATTTGGAAACAATCAAAAGAAACAGTGAACCTAAAAATAACGTTTTGGACTGGACACGCACATTTGTTGAACGCTTATATTCAAAGTTGATGGTTAACAATGCTTTTACCAAAAACGATATCGATCTACCTTATCAATAAAAACAAAGCCAAAGGTTGTTTCAAAGAGCCAGCGGCGGTTATATTCGATGACAAAAGAAACGGAAGTTTTACGGTTGAGGAAAAGAGCCACAAACCACAAAATTAAAATAAAATCCATTAGGAGCGACTGCATGATTAATGGCTGCAGCAATAGAAAAAAAGAAAAGTTAACATTGTGTTAAACAATTAAGACACTGATTTAAAACGAACAACTTAAGAATTTTACTAATTTTTTTTGTGTATTTTTCTGAGTCATATCAGCCACAAGGAAGTTGTTTAAGATTGTAAGCTATAATCTTTCAATTTCCTGGCATGTTATAATTTTTTTTAATCAGTAAAGTTTTTCTCAACGACGATATACTATCACTACAAAATACCTTGTTAAAACTACGATTCATCGTTGCCGTATAATCGCCCATGACGGTTGCCTAAGAGAGTGCCCAAGACATCAAGGCTGACATTTTATCAAGAAACCCATTTTAAAATAGAGAATATATTAAAATCTGAATTTGCCTATCTGAAAGGGGTCTTTTTCTTGCCGCTAGTGAGAAGCCACGATCTTATCCAGACCGATAAAAGAGCAAATATTAATTGGTAGGCCAGAAAAAAATGCCCTGTAGTTCAAAAACATCATCATTAAATCGTTTGCACAATGTCCACATAAGAAGCCCGAGTTTTCTTTTACAACGTCAAGAAGAATGTTTAGTTTATCTCTATCGTTTATCTTCTCTGACTTAAGTCACTTATCAAAACGTTTCTTGACAACAAAACAAAAATACACTCGCGGCGGTGGTTTTTCACGTAACTTTTTTTTCGAATTCTTCCGCTGTTAACATTAACTTAGGCATAGTGCGCGATACTGTTAACTAAAATAGGCTAATAAAATCAAGAGCCTTGTGGGATAAGCTCAAATAAAAAAAATGCAGATTAAAATATTAGTCATTGGTTCCAGATACAGGAAGTCTAGCGTTCATTAATAATAAAGGATGAAGTTATCATATTAAGGCTAAACCTGATTTTGGGTTAGTCACTTAAAAAATAATTACAAAAAAATAGGGATGAAAAACGACAAATAAATTTTGGGGGTCTGTTATTATAAAGTTCATCGTCTCTGGTAACGACAACTTTGTAGGAAGGGGGAAATTAACAAAGCAGAAGTTGTTGTTATCCACCTCGTCACCAAACAAAACATGGCATCTTTGAACAAAAGGTTTCTGTAAGGAAAGTTAAATGTATATATAGCCCCCCAGTATAAAAAGATATAGGTAGGAAGGGCGGCCATCACTGAGATAAGCCGCCCACACTCTTGTTGTTTAATTCACTATATGCTTAGGACAGTTGTAACTACGTACATATTAAACGTGAAATCTGCTGCGTGGGTTCGTTATAAAACCCTTATACTTTTTCATTAGGGTGGCCAAAGTGAAGTTTTGCAAAACGAAATTCAGATTTCTTTTCTTTGTAAACTCGCAAAATCCTAGGCTATAGTAAGAGGTAAATAGAGGTATAGGCAAAATTTCTGCTTAAGAGGTTTAATTTGAATGGTAACTTGGATTTCATCCACAAAAGCAATCGTTAGGATGACAATCATCTGGTGACCAGAACTCACCAGTCTAGGAGACGTGGGACTGTATGTTTTAAACTAAAATGAGCCGCTTACTAAGAAAGAAAAGACAGGCCTTTTTTTTCCTGTAGTTCATCTCTGAAAATGTAAAATTATTCACGATTTTGGAGGATAAATTTCAGCATTCAGTAAAATCATGTACATATATTCTAACCAACAATGAAATGATACGCAGAAGAAACATGAAAAGGTTGTCACAGTCGATAAAATCTTTACTTTACTTCTCCTTTACGGAATACACATAAAACACCAACAATACCCACTCAGCTTATTAGAAAACTACACTGACATTTTCTAGCCATGAACAAGCTGATCCACAAAATTCGGAAACATTTTTTAACTTTGTGCCTTGTTCTGTAATTTTTCGAGGAACCTATGTAGCGCGCCGTCATTGCACTAATAAATATATATAATGAAAAGAAGAGAAGATGATACAGAGAATTACAGCTTATAATTATGGTTAAAACAAAAGTTGAACCAAGCAGAAAAGCCTGCTAATTAAAGTAAATTCCAGAAGGAAACCGTGGTTGCCTTTGGAAACTAAAACAAAATTAATGGGGTCCTGCTTTCATTAACACATATGAAAATACGTGCTAATGACTTCCTTCGACTTTCTTGCTGCAGGGCTTTCCTTTTAAAAGAGGATTAATCGTGTTATTCTAAACAGAACACACAGAAAACGAGATGCAAAACAATGTGCTACTTTCAGACTTGCATATCCTATTAACTATTTCTGGACTTGCACAATTTAAATTTCTAATCATTGTATTTCGTAAAAAATTTTAAAATTACATCAATTCAAGCGGGCGCAGTTTGAAAGTTGCGCAATGCACCTTCGTTGCTACTGATTACATACATCGTTTGTTAAACTGAGTATTCACGTTGAAGATTGCATCACGTCTTCTCAAAAACTAAGAAATTCTCTTCGAAATTTCAGTACTAACAGCTTTGAAATATGAAAGAAAACTAAAACAGCCCACTATTGTTTTAACAACAGTCAATATTAAAATCATGTCGCATTAAACGGTTGAGAAGGACATTTCGTGGTTGCTAGTCACGATACTAAAAAAAAGGGAGCTGGTGAAGATAAAAACCGTTACTCACCGACGAGAAGGGTACGACTGATGGATAATTAATATAATATTGCGAGGCTGAGGTAAATATCTACCCACTCTTGACCCACACTCAGGTTAATAATTGTTTACTTATACACCACAGCAGTGTCTGAATAACGGCGAAAACCTCCCGCACAAGATCCAAAATAATGCCGAGAGGTGAAAAGGCAATATTTAGAAATTATTCAACGAGCCCGAGTTGGTTATGGAATAGTCTGCTACACAGTCGTTTTTAGTGTCGTCACGCAAAGCTCCTCCCCACTAACTTAGTGGGGGGGAACGTTGCGTGACGACACTAAAAACGGCTGTGTAGCAGACTAGTTATGGGATGGAGGATAGTTAACACACACAGCCTCGACTGGAGGTGTTTGAATATAATCATCCCTTGTCCAACACACGTGAGTGTGTTCATTAAAATTAAGCCAGAAATTAATAGTTACTCTCATATCAATTTGAGAGAACAACCAAAATGGTTTCTTTTTGTCAGATATGGTATAATGGTTCGTGTTAAACGGTCACTATGCCAATCAAAACTCTGGGCTGAATTATACAATGAACCAGTTTTTACTTCAAAGTTACGAAACAATACTGTCTTGTCTTTATCGTCTAGACGGTGCATGTGAAAGCTTTATTATTATTTAGCCGGACATTTAGCGAAAACGAACCGGAACTTAGGGGAGGCTGCCAGTAAAGCAAGATACACAAAGTTTCAGCTGCAGCTTCCTGTCAGCATGGTTGCTCTCTCACATGGCACACGTCCGCTACGCTAATGAAAACTACATTGGTTAGTCTCTGTGGAGTTCACTGTGCAGGTGAGGCGGCCAAAGCAGTCTCCCAAAACGAACAGGAAGGGGCGAGACCACCCAGAAAGTAGGATAAGCGACATTCACGATTCACCTGCAACTTGGACTTAGAATGGTCACTTTTTCCCGGGCACGGTACAATGCTATTTACTACAATAGCTAAGATAAACAAAACGCGACCGAAGTGCTTAATAAAATGATACGGTTTCTTATAAAAGATAAACAGAAATTGTCTTTATTAGTTGGCCTTAAGTTCTTAAGCAATGCCGATGTATAGGCTGAAGCAGTCTCCCAAAACGAACCGGAAGTTGCGGACCACCTATGACTGAGGAGGATATGACTCACTTCAGCGGCAAGTTCTGCAATTTTCTATTTCTTTCTTCCGCTTTTTCACAATGATGCTTTGAAAAATCTTTTTAAGGCCAGGCCCCGGATGTTCAAAAGCCGGATAGCGCTATGTACTGGTTGAATCACTATCCAGTGGATAAGTATTTGGGAAACCAATTGCATTATCCACCGGACAGAGATTTATCTAGTGGAGAGAGCGATTTTCGTATGACCTTGAAAAAAGGTTTCGGTAAGTGTTCGTTCTTTGTTTCATCAGCCAATGGATGAAAAGATCAAAACATGGCCTCTTTGTTTTCCCGCCAAAGAAACCCTAATATGGAGAAGGCATTGTTCGACTGGCCAATCGTGTTGTAGTATGACGTCAAAGCGAAGTATCGGTTGATTTCTAGAAAGTTCTCGGGCATGAAGTTTTTTCACCTGAGCGTTCGCTTAACCAATGAAAAGCCAGACGCGTTGGTCTTTCCGTTCGATAAACCAATCAAATCGCTCTATTTCCGTTCGTTCGTCGTTTCTGTTTTGTTCGCGCGCTTTCATTTCAAGGTCATACGAAAATCGCTCTAATGCTATACTGCTTTTGACAAACTGGGGCCTGGACACACATGGGACATGTTGCGTATCTCCGCGTCTGCAATAATACGGGCTATGAACATCGGGTTCATTTTATCCCTGCTTACCGACGCATAAATTCGACCAATTGAATTTCATGCAACATGTTGAGGGGACAAAAGTTTGCCCTGGAAACAGGATTTTTGCATAGAAACGGTAACGCCCCGTAACTTTTCCGCCGGCCCCTGCATAGGTACCCTTCGTGTATCCCAGAGTTCAAGCTGTTCACCTCCAAGAGACTTCCGCCGATGGCTGTACAACATGTTTAATATTCTTGCTATGTCACGGTATGCATTGTTTGTTCAATGTTGTGGTCATGTTATTTAAATTAGTGGTTTCTAAGGCCACAGTTTTGTGTTGTAGTTTTCAAGAGTCTGTTTTTTGCGAAATTCCGCGAAAACATAAAAAAATCCCGCAAAAAAAAGTGATCACAAAAAACGTCTATCCTTCACCAATATTCTCTTAAACTGAGGGGAACCTTAAACTCTTTTCAAATACCACATTACCGCAAACATGAGAAACAGTCTCTTCCTTAACGGTTAAAAGTTAATGTGGTAAATATGCGATGGTCATATTCTATTGTATAAGAAGACTACAATATCTCTTGCAAAAGAAGACTCAGCTATAACCACAAATATTTGTTAGTACCACTATTCCTCTGAAACGCACAAATTCGGTACTCCGCGGCTAAATATAAGCTACCGCGAGAATTCCAAATTACCGGTCAGCGGTGGCTAAAACGCTAAAGGAGCATATTCAAATATTCTATCGGACATTGCAAAAACTATTCTAAAACGTCGTGTGCTGTAGTCACGTTTTAAGGAGCCCTTTTTGAGTAGGTCCCCCGCCTTAAAGCCACTATCTAGTGATAAGCAAGTAGACACTTATCCGCAGAGCCACAGAAATATCTTTGCTTGATTGTGATGTATGGTCTTTAATAATTCAACTTAAGATCCTTGTCATATTTGCATTCAGTATTGTTACGCATTTTAAGCGCTTCAAAAGAAAATAATACAGCCTCCCTTGTGCATCTCTTAGTTGTTCGCGATGATATATGACCATCGAGAAATTTAAAGAATAAAAATCATCAAAAACATTAACGTAAAAAGTTTGACCAACAACTGAAAGTTTGTTTCGAAAAAACAGATTTTCAGTAACAAACGTGCACTTTTGAGTTTCTATGTATAGATGCGCGACATGATTTATTGGGCTTGAGAGCGACAATTATTTCAAACGCACGTACGATATTATTATAAAGGAAATTGCGCAACTTAAAAATATCAAGATCGTGTTATTTCAAGCGATAGTTGAGCAGTTAAATTAACTTACAATACAAAAGAAGACAATTACACATTTTTTTTTTTAAATTTTAACTTTTATAAGGGGAACTTTCATAAACTCAAAAAAAATACTGTTCCACAAGTTTCTGTTGGTTTGAACTCCATTGGTGGACATATACTTAAAAACAATAACCACAGAATCACAGGAAACTAAAGCGCTATAGCACTCATTTGAGAGTAACACTTGAAACTTTAGAGCCACCTTGAACAGCATAACAAACGGTATATAATACAGAATAGTACCGCTGAATTAGATGATCGCAATCTAAGATTTCATCCACTGGTGCAAAGATATAACAAACTTGTAAAGCATTGAAAAAGTACCACACGAAAGAACTCGGTATCTTTCATTTGATTTACACTTTATGGCCTGCAGGTAGAGAAACTTTGTACAGCATCATAAACAAAATTACGCAAAAGTACATGAACCCCACAAAGATGAAAATTGCAACTGGACTTTAGTACAACCGCCTCATTCAGTATTGTTGCCGTTGATTTTGTTATTTTTTTTCGTTTACGCATTTTCAAACTTGAGTATCGATGTATCGTACGGAAGGAACCGACTGTCAAGTTGCAATTGGTTCTTAGAAGAAAACTGACTGGTTGATGTAAATATAGATTGACAAGATTTGATCCTGATGAGCCAATATAACAGTCAGATAAACTCAGTAAAAGTCAGTTAATGTGATCGTCATTCGGTTACGATGTAAAGCAACCTTTTTTTAGGGGGGGGGGGGGGGGGGGGGAGAGAGACAACACGAGCCCATATTGGTTACTTCAAGGTCACATAGCATCTTATGGTAACACTGTTTCCCGCCAAAAGAGTATCTGACCTGGCAACATTGCAAAATCTATGACGTCAGAGCGCAACAGTGTAATTGACCTCTCACTGCGATTTAGTTCCATTAATTTGTACGTGTAGAAGATTCTAACAAATCACTTAATAACTAGATAATTTTAGTTTCGGAGATTCTCACGGGAGACAAATCTAACTCTTTCTTAACCTGAGATGAGTTTCTACATAAGGAAAAGAAACACCGAGTGTTTTTCTCTTACGTATGGGCTGTTTAACAATTATTCCTCGAGTCCGAAGGCCGAATGGGCTATTGACTCAGAGGCCATGAGGGCGAGAGGAATAATTGTTTTAGGAAAATCCAGCTAGTTCGTCAAAAATATAGAGAGTAAAGCTAGACTTTAATCCTTTTTTGCCGCCAAAAAGCCGGCGCTTTTCGCTACTAGCGGGCTATAACATATAGCCTAGTAGCAGCTCAACCATGCAATCAGAACGCAGCATTGATAATAGACCACTAGTTGGATTTTACTAAAAGAACTTGAAATAGTCGTAATGACGAGGTTGTTGTCAGGCAGTGTCGAATAACTGGTCGTATAATGGTCAAATCACACTCCGGTGATATGTGTGGAAAAAGGGAAACAAAGTTCCCAAGAAAAACTGTGTCTTCTACTTGTCACATGTCTCGTCTAGCGTGAAAAACCCCTCAGCTTACAGGCAATGAAATTGGACAAACAAAGTGTTTTTTGACTGTTTACTGAAATCCTAAACTCTTCCCGTGCTAGGAAATCCTTCCATTAATGGCGCGTTCAACAGTCTATACTTAATATTCCGAAACAAAATTGCGAGCCCAGTTGTTCGAAGGCCATTTAGCGCTAACCTGGGTTTCTTTTTCTTTTGCGTCAAAAGCGCTATTTCGGATAATTTCCTCTATTTTATTAGAGCATCCAATCATCAACTTGTTGACAAAACGAATTTAACTGAGTTCGCTTTTTAAACTTTAATATCTAAAACAAATTTAACACTGACTCTGGGTTATCTTATAACCTAGCTTTGAACAACCCAGCGCAGAAAATTGACTTCAGCTTGTCAAAGACTGTCCACATTGACAAATTACTCCAGGTCTCGGTCTCTGTCCAGTGGATAGTGCAATTAGTTTCCCAATATTTATCTGCTGGATAGTGATTTATCCGGTGGATAGCGCTATCCAACGTTTGAACAACCGGGACCACGACTTTAGGTTATATAGGCATTACAATACTGCAAATTTGAAACATACTAGTGGCGTTTGTGATGGTGTACTAACGATCGTGATTAAAGTCTCAGTAAAGTAGTTTTTAGAACTGCATTAATGTAATGATTCAATAAGCATGTGTTTATTCTATGAGTCTGAAACTTAGCTTATGTATCAATGATCTAAGTTATGCTTTTCCAACTTTTTACTACCATGCCAAAACCAAATGTTTTACAACTGACAATTTTAACTAAAAAATATTATAAGAATTATACGTGCAATGGAAAAAAGTTACATGGCGATGGTTGCCTTTCACACAATCACTCCACATTTAGATTAAAATAATATTTAGGCTAAAAGATAAAGAATCATAAAACATACTACAAAAAAAAGCCGTAACATTTTCTCGACTGTGATTTTAAATTAAAAAAAAAAAGATTAATTCACAGAGACCGACAGGTCAAAAGAAAGGTCGCATTTTGATCGGAGTACATTTGCATTTGCACCAAGTGACTCGGCAAAATCTCATAACACGAAGTAAATAATAATAATAATAATAATTTAATAAGAGTAATAATAAAAATAATAACTTGAGTCCCGCGTGAAGTAAATGAAACTTAAAACGGAAAGGTTCATAGCAAATACCACTAATGATTTAAAAGTCGTCATACTGACTAGGAGCAAAGGAGTGATATGAGGTTGCAATAAATTGTCAGCTCACACTTGTCAAACTGCATGACAAGGATTTGTGAACTGAACGCCAAACCTAACTACTTTTAATGGCTGCAAAGTCCACGGTGCAAAGGAGGCGAAAAGGCTATTTATTACAACTTATTCATGACAGCTCCTTGAATTTTAATTTAAATCTTACTGACCATGTTGCGCAAGACGGCTCTGAGTTTCCGTCGATTTTAAAAAAAATGAATGATTAGGAGGCAATATTTACACAGCTGAAATTAGAGACTCAAGCTTACGTCTCACTAGTGTCTTTTGTGCAGTCAATAACTCTACAATTATAGTAAATATTTACATATCTCATTGGCTAAGTCTAGATAGATACTAAATATATTCATTGTAAGTCTACTTCTTGTCAAAAGTAGGTTGAGTTTGATCGTCCGGGTGAACGTAGTCCTGAATAGGACTGTTGTTGTTGACAGTGACTGACTGACTGAAAAAACATATTCGCGACGGTGACTGAATATTCGACGCTAAAACTGTGAGCGGCGCAAAATAGAGCCTAACACCACATAGGCAAGAAACGAGGTCGAAGTTTATTTAGATGACGGAATAGCGGTAGTCAGCTAGAAAGCTATGCTCGTGTCAGTGACAACCGTACACGTCTCTTAAAGCTATTTAATCAGTGTATCTTTTCTTGTCTTATTTGTTACTCTCTGATCAAGAACCATTTTGATATCATTAAAAGTATTTTGTCGGTTTTAAGATTTCGTCTATAGATTTATTGTTGCTAAGATAAAAATTTGCTGAGTATCAAACAAGATAATACAATATTTAGAGGGGGCTAATTCCCAATGGTCCAAAAGCGCTCTACATAATAAAAATTAAATAATATAAAGAGATACCCCTAACAAAAACTACATTAAAATCCAATAAAACTACATCATCGTCCTATAAAACATAATCATTCTATAAGACAACATCATAAAAAAAACTTAAAACGCCACGTCTTAAGCTTCGATTTAAAAGAAGAAAGAGAATTACAAGATCTAAGCTTGAATGGAAGCGCATTCCAAACAGAGGGTGCAGCAGTAGTAGAAGACTGGCCACCATAAGTCTTAAGATTTAGGTGTAGAAAGTCTAAGAAGTCTACCAGGCCCAGGTTGTTAGAAAGGTAGATAACGCTATCCACTGGATAGCGCAATAGGTTTTCGTCTGGTAATACTTATTCGCTGGATAGTGATTTATCCGGTGGATAGCGCTATCCAAAGTTTGTACAACAGGGGCCAGGACATTAGGTTATATAGGCATTACAATACTACAAATTGGCGTTTGTAATAGTGTAATAACGATCGTAATTATAAAGTCTCAGAAACGTAGTTGTTAGCACTGCATTAATGTAATGATCCAATAAGCATGTGTTTATTCTAAGAGTCTGAAACTTAGCTTATGCATCCATGATCTACAATCATGGACAAAAGTCCTTGGGACAGTACTGCAATATGCATATTTGTCCGTCATTTCTCGGTTCCCTCTTAAAACAGTGCATCATTTTCGAAATTTTCTTGCAGTTCTCCCTCCCCCCACCCTATACAAAGTTGAAACTCAGAAAAAATTCTGGATACATGCGTCCAACATTGTTTGTGGGGTGAGGGGAGGGGTCAGACCTGTGTGAATTGAAAAACACCTCAGAAACGCAAAAGTGTCCCAAGACTTTTGTCCATGATTGTAGGTTATGCTTTTCCAACTTTTTACTGTTTATCACTCCAGATTTAGATTAAAATAATACTTAAGCTAAAAGATAAAGAATCGTAAAACATACTACAAAAACAAGAAGCCATATCTTTTTTTTGTCGACCGTGATTTTAAATTTTAAGAAACTGATTAATTCACAGGGACATGCAGGTCAAAAGAAAGGTCGCATTTTGATCTGAGTATACAGTAGTATTTTGCACCAAGTGACTCGGCAAAATCTCACGACAAGAAGTATATAATAAAAATAATGATAATAACAAGAGATTGAGAAAAATATTATAGAGCTTGTAGGAGACAAGTGTGAATCAATTATGCGCCAAATGCAAAAGGCCATCCTGTCTAGTTCATTACACATTGCTAGAATGTTCAAGCTGAGCGCTTAGATATCTACAGGAATTTTGGGCACCCGTTTTAACAGATACTTTATCTTGTACATTATCGAAATTTTATTACATACTTTAGACGTTCCCATGGGAAAATGGACAGCTATATGAACGATGTTTTTCAACTTACGAACATTTTTATTTTGTAATTGAGACATCCATAGCTTTTAAGATTTTATTTATTTATTTATTTATATATTTTTTTATCACAAATTTTAGTCGATGCTGCGGCTGGTTACGGTTTGCCGCCCAGCCAAAGTTTTTTTTATTTTTACTCTGGGCATCCAGACGTTTGTTTTGCCATATTAAGCGTAATAATTATAATAACGTGAGTCTCGCGTGAAGTAAACAAAAATGAAAACGGAAAAGTTCAAAGCAAATACCACCAATGATTAAGTCGTCATAACAACTGGGAGCAAAGGAGTGATATAAAGCTGCACTAAATTGTCAGCTGACATCAAACTGCATGACAAGGACTTTTAACAGTTGTAAAGTCCACGGTGCAAAGGAGGCGAAATGGCTATTTATCACAACTTATTCATGACAGCTCCTTGAAGAAATTAAGAATTTTTAATTTCAATCTTACTGACCATGTTGCGCAAGACGACCGTCTGCATTTCCTTCAATTTTCAAAAAAAAAGTGAATGATTAAGGCTGCAATATTTACACAGCTGAACTCAGAGAAGCAAGCTTACGTCTCACTAGTGTCTTTTGTACAGTCAATAAATCTACAATGACAGTAAATCTTAAATATGTCATTGGCTAAGGCTAGATAGATGCTAAGTCTATTCACTAAGTCTACTTCTTGCGTAATGCTAAAAAACTGAAAAAACATATACTCACGACGGTGACTGAATACTCCACGCTAAAACTGTACGTGCACAATAAAGCGTAACACCTATAAGCACCGAAAAACGACGTCGATGTTTATTTAGCTGATGGCATAGCAGTAGTCAGCTACAAAGCAATGCTCCTCCCAGTGACAACCGTACACGTCTCTCAAAGCCATAAAATTGTATCTTCTCTTGTCTTATTTGTTATTTAATTCCTGTGTTGCTCTCTCTGATTAAGAACCATTTCGCTAACGTTAAAAGATTTCGTCTATAGATTTATTGTTGCTAAGAGAAAAAATTGCCGAGTATCAAACAAGGCATTAAATTATCCTCCTAATATCGAGTCACTGAGAAAATATTTGAGACATCACCCTTGGCAAAATCACTACCTCTGAGGTCGTAATAAAATGTGATTACAAATTCTTCTGAACTTCAAGTCGCAGAAAAAAAAGTACGAATTCCAAGAAATAAAAGGGAAAAACAAAAATTATCCCCGGCGAAATTCGAGATCTGTTCGTCTCTCCATCTAGCGGCTCGAAACCACGATAATAGTCGAAAACATTGTGTCAGACACAAGCTTATGTTTGGCCAGCCGACTAAAGCAAAGTTCACACGAATCCGCAGGGTTCCATGTAGGGTATTTGAAGGGTAGAAGAATCCCCCCAAAAAGTATTGTTATCATTACAGTATATAAGTAACTATATCGGAAAATCCGGGCCTCCAGACGCGACGAGGTCAGTGTACATGAAGTAAGTATTCCCTGTCTAAGGACACAATCGTGTCTCAAAATGCATGGAATGCACCAGATTGCATCTCGGCGCATATTCATCTCAAAAATTGTCCGGGATCCCCCAAGAAAGCTCGTGGCCTTCGGCCACTCGGGACTTCTCCCCCAAACGATAATTCCTGGATAGAACCCTAATCCGGATATGTTTGGTTATTTACTCTAGTATACGAATCAGTCTTCCATCCGCACGAAACCAGTGAATCCGGGCACCGAAAACGCATCGTTTTGAACCCGCTCTCCAGAGCGGTTTAAGACCCCGTCCACACGAAGCCGGGTAAAAAAATAAGCGGGTTCAAAAATGTCCGGATTCGTGTGGAAGGCGCTTAAAAGAAAAGAAGTATCCTCCTCTTTATTCATGATAAACGACCAAAGTAGGAGACTGAACACTTCATTGTCAGTTGAACTATTGAACTGACAATGACATCATTATTCCTCTTAGGTTGAAAGGTGCTGAATAGACACAAATGCCAGCAAACTTACCAAAAATTACGCCATCTTGTTTCAAGAATAATGATCGGACTTCAAAGCTTCATCTTGACATTACTCTAGTCCAGGCATGATCTTCATTTTTGGGTAAGGTTAGTGTGGCACGCCTCTTGACTTTATTCAACAGCTGGACTGCTGCCAATAGCAGTTTCGAAGCCTTTCTGTACACGACTGGGTGTCTGAAACATGAATTTACAATAAAGGTGTAAAGTTCCATGCGAAGTAGTTAGCTACAACCAGTTACAAAAAGCTAGGCCTGAGACAGTGCAACTTATTTGGCCGGAAAAATGGAGTTTCTCTGACTGCGCAAGATCGTATCATGTCTCTTTCACACATCTCAAAGTTGCAAAAAATTCCAAGACTGTCAGCAACATTTGGAATCACAACTTTGAACGAGAAAGGGCAGCAAAAATCCTTTTCATTCGTAATATTTTTGTCTCCAAGGTGCACTGATGTTATGAAAGGTTTATTACTTCTCTTTTTGGCAAAAGTGTCCCAACGTTTTTGCAACTACAATGAGGGATAAAAGTATTGAGACACTTCTATAAAATAGACCCGTTTTGAACAGTGGACATACCTGTCCACTCCAAAAAAACCAATGTTGTATTTTGGACTCTCCAGTCTTTCTTTTACTACAAACAACATTGATTAGGGGGTGGGGTGATTTACGGCGTTTAAATAGAGTGAAATAATAAAAGAATGAAAGTGTTGATAAAAGCATTCGTTTTAGACAAGTGTGTCAACTATTTTTGTCCCTGATTGCAGCGGCATATCGACTGGCTGGGGGCCTCCCATCCAAAAGTATGGGGCACTGATGGCAGCACAGGCACCACCTAGCTGGCAATACACAACCGACCAATGACCAGAAACACCAACTGGCAATGCCACTACGCGTGAAAAAAAAGTTAGACTGCCAGCAGTTGCTTTACAGTAAGTCGACCTCCCCGCCCCCCCCCCCAATTTACATCCACTCGATTGAACTTACATTGCCTGATAATTACAAGAAAAAAAAAGATAACATACAAAATGATAATGTCTCTGCTAGACAAAACGTTGGGCTAATCAAACAAAGAGTTAACAGTATCAGAGTGTTAATCACTGAAAACAAGATTGCGCGTGAAGATTGTTGGCCAGTAAAACGTATTACAGTACCGCTTGCTTTCAATTCAGGGCCGGGTTGTTCGAAGCTGGGTTAAGATAACCCACGGTTAGTGCGAAATTTGAACTCAGGTATGAGGGCTTAAAAGCAAATTCAGTTTAATTCTCTTTGCCTACAATTTGATGATTGGATAATCTAAAAAGAATAGAGAAAATTATGCGAGAGAGCGCTCTTGATAAAAAGATAAAGAAGCCCGGGTTAAAATTTAACCCCGGGTTAGCGTTAACCGGCTTTCGAACAACTGGGCCCAGTAGTTTTCCCAAGAAATTATTGAGGTACGTTTTTGAAAGACCCTGTTGTAGGATTTCAACGCTAAAATCACGATTCCTGAAACAGAAAAGACCCCCACAATGGGGGTTCATTGGGCTACCGACTGCGGGATGCAGAGGTTTTTAATATTTTGGGAAGTACAGATTAAAATTAAACTTTTTTTCCAGCTTGAGCGTATAGCTACTCCTATCGGGTGGAATGGGATAGACATATATGTACTGTTATTTGGAGTTGTATGATCCTCTAGGTTTGTCCTGAAAATATAAACTCTATGCAAGAATGGTGTTTCCGTTGCAAGATATTAGTTTACGAAATACGTTTCGCGCTTAAGCAAAGATGTATAGTAACTTTTATCATTATGGATGAAAATAGGCAAGTTAGCCTTTCGAAAAAAATCGATTAAGCACGCGAGACATTTTATTTTCTTCACTGCTTGTTTGTTTGTTGTTTTCTTTCACAACTCGTGGTTCTTGAATTTGCAGGGTGGCGATATTTTTGCCGCAGAGTGGTAGCATTCTAACATGGCACGGGTGGTGAATGAAAATGTACCAGTTATAAAAAGGCAACTGGTGTCTGTCGAAAGTTTAGTCTAGTGAAATGAAAACCAGTCAGGCTTCTGTTAAATTGTTTCTATTCCAACAATAGACCTTTCCAGGGTTTTTAATTTCAACTTTTTCCATGGACAAGTTAGGGAGAATCCAACGACTCCACTGGAAAGAGCGTCTTTAAGTTAGTAAACCTGCCAAGTTTGAAAGAGATTTTTTTAAAACTTATGAAGATGTAGCTCCTGAAAGTCACGAAATTTTACAACAGTTTGTATGGTGAAGGCACAAACTTTCCCCCACCCCCCCCCCCCCCCCCCCTCGTATAAACGTCTGTAAATTTGCGCAACTTTGGGGAGCCATATCTTCGCTCGCTGAAGACGTATCACTTTCAAACTTGGCAAGTTTGCTAATGTTATAGCGCTCTTTCCAGTGGTGTTGACGGATTTTCTTTACCTGGTCCATGTCGAAAGTTTGAAAAACCGTGGAAGGGTCCATCAAATGGAAACAAAGAACAAAGACCACCAACAGTCTCAAAATAGCGATGTGAGATCATATCGCATGTACACATGAATAAATTTATAGTTGGTTCGAAATTTAGACCCCGTACACACGAATCCGGACATTTTTGAAACCACATATTTTGTTGCCAAGTGCGGTTACCAAAAGACGCGGTTTCCGGCAGTGAGCGGATTCACTGGTTTTGTGTGAGAGATTTCCCGATTCCCATAGATTAAACATTCTTGTTCTTCACTTAGTGAAAATCCCGACAATTTTCATATACCTCACCCCATTCGGGCGGAGTCTGTCCGTTCAGGTCATTACTTGATAGGGAGTGCCCCCTGGGGAATTTGTCATTCTAAATTTTGTATCTTTTTATCAAATAATGTGGTGTTACAATTCAAATAAACCCTCTTTGGCAGAAATTTTGGAAAGTACTGCTTAAATCTTGGTATAGGACAAAATGAAATTAGATTTTTTTTTCATTTTTGAAATTCTTACGTTAGCCAATATTAAAATTGAAAGTGTTAAAGAAACATGAATTGTAGTGTAGAGTCTAGACAATATCCTATTATGGGACTATTTAAATAAATCGCTTTGGCAAAACCTTTGCATGCCTACTACTTATTTTTCAGTATTCAGTACAAAATTTTAATATATATTTTCTTAAAAGTTTGATTTCAGATGTGGTTGGGAGGAGGAGGAAACAACAGAGGACAAAAAAGTATATTATCTCAATTCCCCGCAGGCAGACGAGCTGGAGATTAGCAAGATTACAATGACTTCAGCAGGTGGTCTAAGTAGGAAGTTTATGGCAGGAACCTGCTGAGAGTTTCTTTCAAGTCTAAGGACAAACATCAGTCTGAGACGCAACCATTCAATTGAAACCTTTAAAACCTAATATTCAAATCCCAATTCCCATTTGCTATCCCTATATATTTTCAATAAAAGTAATGGGGAGAATTATTTGAAGTATCTATTAGATTCGTCTTTTGTGATCATGTCCTGAATTCTCATGACTAATCTGTTTAATGAAGCTTTGATATTACAAGGCGAATTTTGATGTTGACCACTCTTAAGGCTTTAAGGGTTAAACCGTGTTGGTAATGGTAGCACTTTCGGATGGTCAGTGCAGTTTGTTTTTCGATGTCATTCACGGAATAAAATTTTTATATGTCGTGACAAGTTTTAGTCTAATGTAAGGCGATCTTACAGTTGACGGGTTTTGAAAAAGGGAAATAGACAGATCTCAAAAAGCAAGTCAACAAAGTATATTATCTTCCCAGAGGTGGACAATTTAGCTATTAGCAGCCACTCAATACGGCTACTACAGCAAGTGGCCAGAGCGAACGGCTTATATTGATACTGGTTTCACTTTTGAGTCCAAAAGATATTATGCGACGTGTCCATTCAAATGAAATCCCTTCGACAGTATTTTCGCTAGATTCACCTTATTTTTGAAATTTTACAGAATGAAATTTATATTTGTTCTGGGCAGTGTTGTTCTAACGTAAGGCGACCCTGTAGTCACAGGGTTAAAAACGGAAATGCCGGAAGGCCATGAGGTAAAGTATCTAAGCCCAACTTGCCAGAGGCAGACATGTTAGCTATTATTAACCCTAAAGTATAGCTCCAGCAAGTGGCCAGAATGAGCGCGTTTGTTTTAAAAACATGCACCCCTTTAGGCCTTCTTCTTTTAAATCTGAAAAATGTCATGTGATATGGTCATTCACATCTAAAATCTATTCGGTAATCTCTTCGCATGGTGCAACTTGGTTTTCGATATTTTAAACAGTTTTTTGGACGATAATACGTTAAGAGCAAACAATGAAAAAAAGTATCGCAGCTCAAATTCCAGAGGCAAACAACTTAGTTATTAGCAATTGCCTCAGCGGCCTCTGTTTGTAAGCCGGTTATTAGTCTGTAGTGTCGCATCAGCTAGTTTATGTAACTATTATAGCTCGTAACAATTTCACGGTCCCCCGCCAACAACACATCAACAACACAGTTTGTTTTTGGCCAAAGACACGAAATATAAATCAGGGAAAATCAAAAGAAATAAACCTCTCTGCCACCTACCCTGTCGCAAAGAAATACAGAAACAGGGAGGGTGGGTGGGAGAAAAAGTATACGAGGTAGAAAAAACAAAGTGACCGCTTCGAGAGTGATAGAAACTGAAATACAATATAGCATGCAATATAAATTAACGCCTATGAATAGCGGGTGTGTCGCGTGCGATTGTCAATTAATCTCTTTGAGCGGAAGCGCCCAAAGGGAAACGAACGATCAAAAAGGAAAAAAAAAATCAAAGATAACGGGGGAAGTAAGGTCCCCTCGGACAACCCTTTAATCCGTCCATGACGTTCATCCACTTATGACCAGGTAGCCTTAGTGACTACCGTAACACGCAGACGTTCTTCGGACTTTGTCACGCGTTCCTTAGCAAATATGTTCGCATATCAATTCCTACCCGGAAATCGTTTATTTATCTTCAACCATGAAGTTTTCAAATACTGAGATGGGGAAGAGTTTATCAGTGTTTTTTACTAGAGTCAAGTTTTACTCTTTATAAATCAATAATAACAATAATGTCATTGCCATTATTATTATTATTATTATTATTATTATTATTATTATTATTATTATTATTATTATTTCGACTAAGAACGATGAACCCTACGCCAGCGTTATTTCCTGGCTTCGAATACAGCTCTCATTTGCAATATTAAGATCTGTACACAAATGCGTTAGAGGTTCTAGATACCCATTCAAATCACGCGAGGTCTCAGAAGACTTCACTCTCGCTCTAGCTGGTCTACAACTATATTCATAATTTTAGCACTAGATTTTTTATAGTTTTTTTTTGGTTTTTTAGTAATACTTGATTTTTAAATTGTTTATTGTATTTTTTTTTTCTCCTTTTTTGGAATGAATTTTTTCAATCGAAATTAAGTGTCTCTTTTTTAATCAAAAGGAATTATGCAAATAGTGCTTTGATTTTAATAGTTTTTTAACTGAAATTTATTGTAAATAAGATTCTTTAGTTTAGCTTTGTTGTGTTTTGGAGATTTAATAAAAGTTGTTGTTATTATTATTATTATTATTGTCCTCACATAATGTTTGCTTAGAGTCTCTAGGGCCGAGATCAAACCATGATCCTGGGGCACTAGGGGATAGCCAGTTTTTAGCTTGATAACACCCTCCTCAGAATATGTGCTGTACCTAGCAAGGTTATCTTTTGTAGTTCACTGATGCTTAATTGGCCGGGGATTCTTCCAAGATAAGTTTCTAGTCCCTTTTTGATAGCTCCAAGTGCTCCAATGATAACTGGTATCGTTTCCGTTCTCATGCCCCACATTCGGCTTGTTTCAATTTCCAAGTCCTTATATTTGGATAGTTTTTCAGTGACTTTCACGGATGTGTTTCGGATGTGTTTCGGATGTGTTTCTGTGCGATGGTACTGCCATGTCAATGAATTTACAGGTTTTCGTTTTGTGGTCTTTAATCACTATATCGGGTCTGTTGGCTGTTTAATATTTTCCTGTCTGTGTGTATTGGCATGTCCCATAATACCGTGACATCCTCGTTTTCTGTAACTGTTTGCGGCTCATGGTCATACCACTTTTCTGATGTCTTGATATTATAGTTGTGACAGACTTTCCAATGTATATACGCGGCTGCTTTATCGTGTCTGTGAGTATATTCTGTTTTCGCAAGTTCAGGACACCCAGACACGATATGGTCGATTGTTTCGTCATATTTGTTACACATCCTGCATAGGGGGCTAGTACCGTCTTTGATAATGTTGGCGTGGTATGATCTGGTAGCTAGGCTTTGGTCTTGGGCTGCGACTATGAATCCTTCCGTTTCTGCCTTCAGTCCACTGCTTTTGAGCCACTGGTTATTATTATTATTATTATTATTATTATTATTATTATTATCCTCACATAATGTTTGCTTAGAGTCTCTAGGGCCGAGATCAAACCATGATCCAGGGGCACTAGGGGATAGCCAGTTTTTAGCTTGATAACACCCTCCTCAGAATGTGTGCTGTACCTAGCAAGGTTATCTTTTGTAGTTTAATATTATTATTATTATAGTTCATTATTATTACTATTATTATTATTATCATCATCATCTTGGTACTAACCAAGCCCCTGATGCACGCCTTGACGTCCATTGCAGGGGCTTCTGGGAGCGACAGAGGGCTGCATTTTTTTGATATAAGGGTGTGTCATCCCAATGCTGACTCGTATAGAGACCTTAGCCCCAAGCAAATCTACAGGATTCAAGAGAATGAAAAGAAGCGAAAATACAACTCTCGCGTCACAGAAATAGAGCAAGGCACATTCACCCCACTAGTATTTACAACGACGGGAGGGATGGCTGACGAATGCCTGAGAAACCACTCAAGATTAGCCGAGCTATTATCTACAAAAAAGCAAGAGAGCTACGCCACAACAATTTCCTGGGTCAGGGCGAAAGTGTCATTTGCAATTTTGCGGAGCGCGCTCCTATGGTTAAGGGGATCGAGAACCCCGAGAAGGAGGAACTTGGATATTAAGGACAGGGATTTAGAAATAGAGAAGGGTCAAGCAGGACTTCCTTAGACTCAACCGCTATAGATGTTTTATAGATGTTTTATTTTATTTTTCTTACACAGTTGAAGGCAAATTTTTGAATTTTTAGAGGTAGACAGTTTTTTTTTATCATCATCATTGCCATTATTACTATTATTATTATTAACATAATTATTATTTATCACTACATTTTTGGCTGGTGTGAAAAATAGGCCTTTAAGGATCAAGCTAGGCAAGTACTTTTTGTCAATGCAGTTTTTGTATTTCCAACAAAGCAAGGACAGAAATGTTTTCATTATTGGTGACAAGTACTGACAACAAACATGAAACTAAGCTGTTACTTTGCGTAAACAATCATTAAACAGCTTAATTGCAGTTAAAAAGGTGGACAGATTTTTTATAAGCGAGCGTGTTAAAGTTAAATAAATCTGCCCACGCAAAACATTTTGGTTTCTTAGTCACGTCTAGAATGCAATAGCACGATGTTTTAATATTTAAACTTAAAAGTGGCCATCGGAGGCCAAGTAATTGCCTGAACAAATTAAACGTAAATATGCATGACTGGTACCTGTACTGAAGGAGATTAATGTATTATTAACACAACGTGAAATGTAGCAATAGGCAAACAACTGTCAATCGCGCAAAAGATTTCGCGCCAAAACAAAACGCCAACGAGCGTGCAAACCACGTGGTTTATAGTTCACGGCGTTCAAACGAGGAACGAAGTTGACTCAGCGAATTTTGTGTTACTACTGCCAGTATCATATACCGCTTTAGATAGCCAACATCCACAACAGAGCTTGGTTTAGAAAAAGACCCTGTCAAATTATGTTGAATGCAAAATAAACTTAAAAACGAAAATAACGGTTACAAATCTCAACGATTTACTAGATTGACGATTCTTATTTTTCGACCGCCTGTCGATTATCAAATCTGATAGTGAAGCATAGTCTCAGTAGTTTTGAAGACTTCGCCTATTATCTTTAACTGCTGGCTTTTAGACTGTAAGCTATCCCTTTCAGTCTTTTCAGTCGAGGCTTGCCAGGACGGGAAAGAGCGAACTAGCCGAGAGGGGAACTGAAGAGGCTCTTTCTCCCTCGCGCGTTTTCTTCTTTCGCTCACACTTAACTTCCCGCGCGCGCGACAATGCTGAGGTACTCTTAGCAGTCTAGCAAGCCTTAAACCATAAATTGGCGAAAGAAACGCCATTTATTGACCAAATTATCGCCACATAACAAGTTTTGATGATTCCTGAGCACGCTGTCCCCAATGGTACAAACTGAGATAAACATTAAACGCAGCGGGCTCAATGCCATTATCGCATAATTCAAGACAGTCTTTACCACTTCCATATACACTTTCATATAAGTGGAGCCCAAATAACTTTAAAGAGAACTAATATGTAGTAAAGATCATTATGGTTCCTGTCACAACATCGACAAGTTATTCTGACCGACTGAGGCAATGGCGCGAAAATCGTTGGAATATCTACATAGAGAAATAATCTTTACATTTGGGATGACAATGACTGTTAGTTCCAACGGAGCTCTTACCGAGAAAACGGAAAAGCTACAAGTCAAAGTGTGGGGCCAAATTAACAACAGAAGCTCACATAATTATGCATGAGTATGAGCGCATAGAACCTTAATTTCTAAGTTTTGGCGCATGCGCGTAGGCTTTCTTACTAAATTCTGGAACGTCTATTCTGATAAAGGGGGCCAAGACAATTGGGCCTGTTGTTTTAGTCAGTACTTAGCAAAGCCGCGTTCCAACGAATGTTACTAAAACGGGGAACAGGGGACAGGGAAAGGGAAAATGAAAAATGGGAAGAAAACAGTGAGTGGGTAATGAAGTTACTGATAAGGCTAGGGTTCAAATTCTTGTTCCACAACACAACAGAAACTGATTAGATACTGGGAGTTTCCGTGGGCGTAACAAAGATTTTTTTTTGGGAAAACATGCAGTTTTTGTCATGTCGCAAGCGTGGGACGTTTTTCAGAATTCCATATCCATTACAAGTTAGCTTGTTCCCTACTATCACATGAATACAGGGTTGTAACATTGTGAATTTTTCTACTGTCTGGCGGCATCCCCGTAGGGAAGGTGGGCGGGTAGCATTTATCCTCTGGGAAGTGGACACCTCTAAAGCTGACAGCAAGAACTGGTGCTGACCTGCCTAACGAAGCTTACCCAGGCATTGTACACGAAAATCGTACCCTTGCCCAGCAACCCACGAGAAATGTTTTCCTCCGTTTTTCTTCGAGAAAATGAGTTGTGGGGCACAATTCTCGAAAGTTTAAATCAAGTGTTATCAAAGGTGCCAGAATTAAGCGTGTTCTCTTGACTTTTTAGACC
This sequence comes from Porites divaricata, assembly GCA_038088405.1. Lineage (NCBI taxonomy): Eukaryota > Metazoa > Cnidaria > Anthozoa > Scleractinia > Poritidae > Porites > Porites divaricata. The sequence continues at coordinate 893,491 of JBBMOI010000009.1, forward strand.
GCGAAAGTAGCCAAGAATTTCAACTGTAAATTAAGCTCGCCTTGGGCTATAGATTTCTCAAAGTTTTCGCTTAAACCAGGGGACCCCCTTACTAGCAATCACAGGTGCAAAATTCACAAAAGTGTCAGTTAATAGCACTCAGATCTCCTTTCTTTATTATTCATTTTAGCTGATACATAAGCCAAGGCAATAGGATAATAAAATAAATGTAGACTAATGAGACCAGAGCTATTTCACGCAGTTTAAAGAAATTTAGAATTCAGGACAGATAAAAATGACTCAAACTTCAAAAAGACTGCTTAAATTTGGACAAAACAAAACAAATACAAGCGATGGAATGGATGGACAAAATTAGAGAAAACTGTAACAAACTGCATTCCGATAATTTAATAAGTTGATGACAATTTGTATGAAATTGTACTTTACAGTGGTAAGGCTTGGGCTTGATTTTCTTCATCGAAAATCGTCGCTTTTGAAAATTAAAGTTTAGTTATCATCATTGACAAAATTAATGAACTGTAGTGTATGCCCTGACTTGCTCACCATTTGAGGGTACTTCAAATGATAACGTTCAGCTCTATTTACTATAGTCCGACATTTAAATAACCTATGACAGCGAATATGGTTAAAATTTAACGTTATACAAGAACATTGCGTACGGAAAAATACAAACAATTCAATTGTGTAGTAATGCGGGCAAAATGGGCCAAGGAGCTTTATAGGTTATGTTGACGCCTTACAGTTAAAACACATATCCAAAAAATTAATTTACTTACAACATGTTTTGAAAAAGTGACAATGTAACAATTGTGGCCAAAAAAGGCTCCATACACTTGAAAGTGAGTGTTTAGAAAATATAAACTTGGAGTACGTTAATTTGGCAAAAACAAAACCCCAATGTCAACATTATTCGTTATAAGTTAGCTTTTTTATAAAAGATTCTTAAAAACAATAGCCTGGAAGTCAAAAAAGAGTTTACTATAAATTCTATACCATGTAGTTCTAGTATTTATTAATATTTTTTAATCATCTCCTCCTGTTATTCTTTGTGAGCTTCATGAGCGTACTTAAAAGCTCAGCATTCCTTTTCTTTTCGTCGTTTTTCTGAGCTATTAATCTCTCTTCTTCTTTCTGCAACGTAGGAATTAATTCTGACGCCCTCCTTAAGATGGTGATCTTCGCTGCCCGTTCGCTTTCTTCCAGAGAAGGAATGCATTTGCGAAGGCACTGGAAACGGTTCCGTAAATCGTTCCTTCTTTTTCGCTCTAGGTGGTTGTGCGAGATGCGAGCATTCCCTTCATCGGTTTCCTGCATTAAAGATTCACTGTCGTGTTTCCTTGACCGTAGTTTTCTCGGTGGTATATTCTCGTTGTTCGTTAATTTACTTGTGGTGTCGCGACTTGTACTGGTGGAATTTTTCACTGTTTTGTCCCCTGTGATGCTTACAACATCGATTTCGTCCTCATCTGTCAAATAAACGAGAAAGATTTTCTTTGGTAAAACACCCAAATATTTCTCATAAACACCTTCGCTTAAGAACTAAAAGCCGTTTGAAAGTTTTGACGGATCGGATGATCGATTTAGAAGAGGTAAAAACTTAAACTGACATGAATTCTTCTAACGATTAAAAAACGGTCTTACTAGTTCTTTGTAGGCAACAGGCTAACAGTGATCAAAGCAGGAAAGCGTTAAACTAAGCAAAAGTTAGCCACGCGATTAGGCCTCTTTAGTGTTGCAACATACTTAAAAATATAGAGGATATCACACGGTGGCGCGAAGATATGAATTTTATTTTCGAGTGGCAAAACAATATTTTACGAACGAGCGCAGCGAGTGAGTAAAATATTGTTTTTGCCACGAGAAAATAAAATTCATATCTTCAAGCCGCCGTGTAATGTTCTTTTTATTATATAGACAAAAAGACATCGATAAAATAATAGAGGGAAATGACCGAAATTACGTCATCGATAAACTCACTAGTGAGATTATGGAAAATAAACCACTCGGGTCCCGGATGTAGCGTTTATGAGTTTTACGAGTGGTATATTTCCCAGTAAAACAATCGTGTCTATATAATAAAAAGTTTTAATTATCGTTTGATAAAATACTTCGAAACAACGGAACGGTTCGCTCGTTAAAAGAGCTAAGCCACATCAAACTTCGATGCCGGTTTCACTTAGAAAGCAGCTGCATGTACCACTTTTTCACTCAGTTTTCCTTCATAAAACTTTACACAGAAGGAATCACTACAAAGCTATACTGCATCAACATAGAAGGTTATGTTTCAAATAGAACTTTTCGCAAATTTATCTCGAAGCATCAAAATCTATGAAACAGTTCAATGTTTTCCTTGAAGAAATCTTAATGAAAGATTTGGTTTATTCAAAACAGACTGGAAATACGTTTATCACTTAATTTAGAAGGCAGGTACAATTTAACTGAGGCTTAATTGTTTGGCACGTTTTAAAACTGTTGGTCAGACGTTTTTCTTTTCAAAAGACGTTTACACCCTCCTCTATTTACAGGGTTTTTTTTAACACAGAAGTAAGAAAAATGCTCCCTAGATATCCCGAACATGTACAAATCCCTATCCTTAAAACCACTTTTAATAAAAGGTCAAAGAATTAGAAAGAGGAAAAGTATAAAAATTAAACAACAAACAAACAACTTTCCTCGTGTTCTGAAAACAATAAGAAGTATATTTTGGATGGGTTATCCGACTGCAGGTACTGATTCATTGCAAGGATGAGCTCCTTTGTCTTAGTTGTATTGCATTGTTCGAGCTCCTCTTAGGAGACGATAATGAAAAATAGAGACGGATTAAATCTTTTGCTCCCAAGAGTGACCAAAGCCATTTCAAGAAAGATCTCGTGCACAATTTTGTAATATACTGAGTGGCTAAATTTTTCAGCTGAAAGGTTGCAATTTAGAGTTTTGTCCGGCTAGAGAATGAATGTACGAGGTAACTCTCAATCGACATAAATGGGAGAGAAAGTATCGATGATTACCGTGAAGAGGAACTGAACTGCGACGCAAATTAAGAAAATTAAAGGGAATTAGAAAATGTTTAAAGACAGACAACAAAACAAATATAGCCAAAATAACAACAAATCAAGTAGAAATTTCCATTCAATCGCGAGTAAATATTTTGTGTTATGAGGCTACGTTCTTTGGTGACCTACAACGAAAATTTCAAAAAAGCCGCGCGATTTATGACTAGTTCGCGCTTAAAAAAGAGATAGTTAAAGGAAGATGTATAAAAATATTTAAAATAAAATTAACCTGGCTGATACCTGTGTCAGAAGTGCACTGATCTTGAACTGGTAAATCAAAAGCAACGCCACCGTTTTCTGGTCTCGCAAAAACATCGTCGGTTTGTTCGCTGTCTTGGCAATGACTCAACAACGAGAAGGCAAAGAGATCTTCGGATTCCACAAACGTGTGGGCGACTGGCGGTTCGAAGTAGGGAGAAGCAGACGAAAGGCTAAATCGAGCTAAGAAATCTGTCGTAGAATCTGGCCTCTTCACTCGATCTCCACTCCACATTATGTCGTTGACAATGGCCGGAGATTTGATGTGCGGTCCACCAAATTCCCGCGCTAATTCGCCAAGCGCAAGGTCATCGACCTCAAGTTCGTTCTCCGAAGTTTCTTTCATCTCCCCCAAAGGGCCCAAGGCAGAATGCCATCGCACCTCCGTAGTTACGTCTCGGCAGCTACTGTTGAATTCCACCGGAGAGGTCGGTGGGGTCGGAAAAGGAAACGAAGGCAAAAAATCTTGCGAGCATTGAAATTCAAATTTTTCTCGGGGAATACTTAAATGCGGAAATGAAGTAGATAATGGATCAAGACTTGAGAAGCAATTCATGTCCTCCTTTTCACTTGAGATGAGATGCATGGAGGTCGAGTCTGAAAAGCCGGCTACAATGTGTTGCAAATGAATAAAGCCGTGATAGATGCACGTGTATTTAAAGGGCCCGCGGGTAAACAATGCAAATTCAAATAACCCTCCACGGGCCAACCCTCCAGGATAACGAGATAATTCAAATAACTGTCAAAACGAAAGCGCGCGTTCCGGAACACACAACGCGCACGCGTGCAGCTTATGGTCGCCGTCCCGCTAGAATCCAGATTCGTACGCTAAATCAAAGTCCAAACACAACGATTAAACGTTTGAATCTCGCACCAACGTCTGTTGCATGATAATTTCTCCAATAACCTTAACTTACTTGAACCGGTGGGCGCGATTTCAATTAAGACACGAGGGTAAGGCACGCACGTGTGGGGGTGGTTTCATGTGTCGCTAAAGAAAGAGACACCAGTCTTTTTGTTAGAATTACTAACTCCGTTGGCCGGTGAGGATTAGTTAACATTTACTAGGAAACGCGTGCTTATAGAGCGACCTGTTGAGATTATTCTAACTGCTATCGAAAACTGACACTTATATACTTGCCCCAACACATGTTTCCTTTGCAGTTATTTACACTTTCGCTGCCATAAATCGCAAGTATAAAATCGTAATGAATAAAAAGCTTGAAGGAGGTGAGATTAATTTCCTGCAGCACTTGCGATTTTGCAAACTCTAATTGCTTTGCCTAACTGTGTCACCCGAAGACAGCTTTAGCCACTTAAGATTAACAAGTAGTGCTAAAACCGCGTTTTTTAATTTTTACTTTGGCAATTCATCCAGAGGTTAATAAGCTTTATTAAACTTCTCGTTAATAGAGAGATTATACCAGTCCCACAAATCCAAAAAGTCGACAAAAGAAATAACCACCAGATTTACGCGCAAAATACTTCTAACGCCAAGATTCCTTCCCTGTCAAAAAATTTTCTTCGGATCGAAACTAACCGTCCCTGTAATTATCAGCAGAGATAATTGTGACTGGACTCAACACGACAGAGATAGAAATTATGTCAAAGTGCTCAAAGAGAAAACAAACCATTTGGGCAGTACTTTTTTAAAGAAGCCCTCCTCCGACTTGCCATGATTCAAGATCATTTCGAGTGGTGTCAAAACCCTATTCCACGGTTATGTCGTTTTTGGATATAAGCTCCATCAATCGCGAAGCGAGTTTCTTTTGTCCTTGTTTTTTTTTAATTTGTTAACGGGCAAGCCTCGCGAAACAGGTGCCCCAATCAAAGATGAGATCAGCCACCAGTTTAAGTGTAGAAATAAAATAGCGTTTACACAAAGATGAAAGCGCGATCACAATATAATGAGAACAAGATTCAAAACAGGGGAAAAAAAACATGGCAATGGAATCTTCATTATTAAAAAAAGAAAAAAAAATCAGGAATGTAATTTAATTCTCATTTTCCTTAAGATAATCTTTGTTTAACAAACTAACCCCTGTTCTGTTTTAAGTCATGTTAAATCCTGCCAACTGTTGCACCTGAAACCGTCTGTTATATGGTGAACAGTATCAAGAAGGCATATAAGCGCAAAGCAGAAGAACATTACCCCGTTTTTTTTTTTTTTTTGCTTTATAAAAACCCAGTTATTAACTCTTTCACCGGCAGAGTAAATAATGAACTCTTGTGGTTAATAGACTGCGGAACAGTGCGTATTTTTGTTTATTAAAGTACGCGCGAACGACATCCAGTACTATTTTAAGGAGAGTTTTGTCATTGAAAAGCAAGTAAACTATGCTCAGTATCCGTGAACCGCTCGAATTAGTTCCTCTCAAATACCAATAAATGCCGTTTTGGCAAAACGTGCTTTGATCAGCGCTGCTATAGCGGCCTGTTTCGAAGCGCTTTTCCTATTCCGGTCACAAGTACCCTCGGATGTAAGCCCGGGGCATCCAAAGACGGTTTTCTCCTAAATACATTATTAACAGTTTTTAGGCTATCCAGAGTACTTATAGATGTCTAGAAATGCATTCAAAGCGGCGTTATAAAATTTGGATCAGTTCGGTCATCCTATAGGGGATCTTGAGTCTTTTCCAAATTACAAGGGCTTGAGTATCATTTTCCCGAAAATTTTAGATGCAATTTGACGTATTACGAAAGCGAGACATTTTCTGATTTCTCTCTCCATTGTATTCTTTTACTCTACCAAGAATAGCCTAACCTGGGAACTGAAAAGTTAAAATTAAACTTCAGAGAATCGTAGCAAATTTATTAGATAAGCTTCGAAAATTGTACATGAGTGGAACGGTCACATAGAAACTGTTAGCTGTCCTCAAGTACTAGAAAGTTTTCGGCAACATTTGCTTCTCCGAGGAGATATTTCACAGAAACAATCGTTGGGTGTCCCTCATAAGCCAGGGGCACAAAAGCGGCAGATTATGGTAGATGCACGTAAATTATTTTCCTTCACTGAAATGAAAACTCAAACCGGCTGCCAGCACCATTTAGCAGGTGGTGAACCTTTGTGCGCGTTCGGAATCGAAAGGTGGTGGTTCGAAAGTTGTATTAAGTGGCTTTCCCAACAATATCGGAGTATAAGTAGAGAAAGCAACATTCAATCTTTACCCTTTCACGGCTTGAGTCACTTAGTTATGAAGACCCACAATGTCGTCTTTACTGGACTGTGGGCAAAATCGAATGGTGTAACCATTCAAATGAATCCTTCTCAGCAGTAGTTTGAAATAGTGGGGTCTTTTTTTTAAGATAGTACTGTACAAACGTAAATGCAGCTAATAATAATAATAGCAATAATAACACAATAACGATGATAATGATAATAACGATGTAATATTATTGACTTTAAGCTTATATTTATCCAAACTGCTTGCAAGCGGCACGCGACTTCATTACTGTTTGAAAACACCGCAAGAAGAAAATCATCATCGCATAAAGCCTGAACGCAAAAGATACCAAAAAGTGTCGAAATGGATCGTAACAGACATGGATTCTGTTTTTCCGACTGCTGAAGCACTCACTCACGACTTAACCTTTTTCCGTCTGTGCAAAAATCAGCACGGCGCACCGCGTAAATGCTTAGACACATCAAAATTCTTGATTAAACGACAGGTGTTTGACTGTTTCTGATCTTGATTACAATACTATAAAGGAAAGTTACTGAAAGAAAGAGTAACTCTGACATTTTTACACATCCTGTGAGCAAACGAGAAAAAAAAGCCCGAGAAGACATTTAAGGAAAGGTCAGTGTAAGAGGGGTAACATTTTGAACACTGTTAATGTCGCCAACTTAGCCAGACATGAAGTTGTCAAAAATGGAGAGCTAGTAATTAAACTCAAGAGAGGTTATGGTCCAAATAGAAAGAGAACGGCATTTCCTAACGTGAGTCGTAGACCTTGTCCATACTCATTTCTCCTCATTTCGAATGGAATCAGATGAAGAAGAATCAATCCTAAAGGGCATCACTATACAGACACAAAAACGAGCTAGTCTCGGGACGCCAACCCGTGTAAAGCGTGGACCAGTAGATCCTTTAAAACGTACTTAGATACACCTTAAAAATAGAGCGGACGTTGAAGAGTGGAACAGAGTTAAGAAGAAGAGGGAAACCTAAAGGAACATTAAGCTGAAGATCGTGATGATCTCGGTAAAAGTAACTACGTTGTGCTTGAGAAGACACAGCTGCCAAAGAAATCAACCGGAATGTACAAGACACGTGCGGTGATTGTTTTTGCAGTTATTTGTACTATTGTTCTCAAAATTCTCGTGCTATTGCTGCAATTCGTGGCAGCTCATAGACTAGAGCACCTAATGGAGACCGGTCATAAGAGCAGAATTGTCAGAGACAAAAAGAAACAAAGAGCATTATAAACTGTCAACCTGCAAGATGGAATGGCATTGTGATCTCTTTGTTACAAAACTTTTTCCATATTTCTGGTACTTCGTTGTATCCAACTCAAAAGTAAATAAGGGAGTGTGGCTTTCCAAAGAGGAAAATAACTCGAGGAACCAAAAAGCGCCTTCTCTTCATGTTTCTTCCCATATTTTCTATCGATTACTTCATAGCGGCACAGACAAATTATTCCCGCCGGCTTCCATTTAAGTGGTCACACTTCAAGATCTCATTTAATTATAAGTTAGAAGCAAAAACAAAAACGGCTGTGTACCGGGAGACTACAAACAGCAAATAAGAAACTAAACAACACAACAATAACAAGACAGGGCGGTACTGCTTGATAGTTTACATTTCAATCGGCACTTCTAAGAACACAATCAATGCAACTACACAAAACTGGAATAGGTCGCTCTTGCTCGTCGAACATCGAGCCGAGAGGGTTAGATTCATTCTCAGTCCTCACTCCTGAACATTTACTTCCGTCTTAGTTGATTTCAGTCTCACTCCCATTCACTCACTACCGCTACGGTCCAAACACCCGTTCACACTGTCACGACAAAAGTGTGCAACAGCACCTATCAGATATCTAATGTTCCACTTTCGAGATAGGCGCAAGATGTATCCGGTATAGTGTGAACACAAGCGCTATCCGGTAAGGTTTGCGTACCTGCGCAAGATGTATCCGGTATAGTGTGAACACAAGCCCTATCCGGTAAGGTTTGCGTAGCAGCGCAAGATGTATCCGGTATAGTGTGAACACAAGCCCTATCCGGAAAGGTTTGCGTAGCAGCGCAAGAGGTATCCGGTATAGTGTGAACACAAGCGCTATCCGGTATGGTTTGCGTAGCAGCGCAAGAGGTATCCGGTATAGTGTGAACACAAGCCCTATACGGTAAGGTTTGCGTACCAGCGCAAGAGGTATCCGGTATAGTGTGAACACAAGCCCTATACGGTAAGGTTTGCGTACCAGCGCAAGATGTATCCGGTATAGTGTGAACACAAGCGCTATCCGGTATGGTTTGCGTAGCAGCACAAGAGGTATCCGGTATACTGTGAACACAAGCGCTATCCGGTAAGGTTTGCGTAGCAGCGCAAGATGTATCCGGTATAGTGTGAACACAAGCCCTATACGGTAAGGTTTGCGTACCAGCGCAAGAGGTATCCGGTATATGAACACAAGCGCTATCCGGTATGGTTTGCGTAGCAGCACAAGAGGTATCCGGTATAGTGTGAACACAAGCGCTATCCGGTATGGTTTGCGTAGCAGCGCAAGATGTATCCGGTATAGTGTGAACACAAGCCCTATACGGTAAGGTTTGCGTACCAGCGCAAGAGGTATCCGGTATAGTGTGAACACAAGCGCTATCCGGTATGGTTTGCGTAGCAGCGCAAGAGGTATCCGGTATAGTGTGAACACAAGCGCTATCCGGTATGGTTTGCGTAGCAGCACAAGAGGTATCCGGTATAGTGTGAACACAAGCGCTATCCGGTATGGTTTGCGTAGCAGCGCAAGATGTATCCGGTATAGTGTGAACACAAGCCCTATACGGTAAGGTTTGCGTACCAGCGCAAGATGTATCCGTTATAGTGTGAACACAAGCGCTATCCGGTATGGTTTGCGTAGCAGCACAAGAGGTATCCGGTATACTGTGAACACAAGCGCTATCCGGTAAGGTTTGCGTAGCAGCGCAAGATGTATCCGGTATAGTGTGAACACAAGCCCTATACGGTAAGGTTTGCGTACCAGCGCAAGAGGTATCCGGTATATGAACACAAGCGCTATCCGCTATGGTTTGCGTAGCAGCGCAAGAGGCATCCGGTATAGTGTGAACACAAGCCCTATCCGGTAAGGTTTGCGTACCAGCGCAAGATGTATCCGGTACAGTGTGTACATAGCTTTAGATCTAGCTAGCTGAGGCCGAGACTTTATTCATCCACCGAATACTTCGTAAATCCTTTATCAGGTTTCCACCTCATCACGAATAAAATCCCACAGAATGATAACAAAGGACCGAAAACGTCTGACCGCGGTTGAGCTTATGACCTTACATTCCATTCAAGAACGGTATTTCTTCTAATAAGCGCCCGGGCGCTTATTTCAACTTTTGACTAAAAGGAAGGCGCTTATATTAATCGAGGGGGGCGGGACGCTTCAACGAACTGTAACTTTATTTTGGCTAAATCTTAAACATTACACATTATCCACGTAAATGTTAAGTCAATATTTAAATGTCTTTCGTTTGTCAAAACTGTGCTTGGTTTTAGCTATACTATAACAATAAAGTTGGAAGAAACTTTAACAGGGTTAAAATATTCGTTCCTGTTTCTGCTAAGCAAGGAATCACCTTAACCCATGTTTGGAGAATTTAGAGGTGCATTACGACTCACTGTTTAAGAGAGTCGGAATCAACCTGTTTTGTTGACAGCACAGCAAGAAACATGCATAATATTTTAAAGGTTTTGGAAAATTTATCAGCTGCAAAGAAAAAGCTACAATAATCGCACAAAAAATTCGTCAAACATAGGGTTGAAGTTAAATGATAACGTCTAAGTTCATCCAGCGCCGGTTTTTCTTTATTTTCTACTATAATTCCCATTCGCTATAAATCGTGCTTCTTCTTCGTTAACATCATACCAACAGCAAATGTTCTTTCTAATGAAAGTCATCGGTGATTTTGTTACCTATGCGTCCTACGTCCCTAAGGCATGAAAATCACCAAAGACGAAAAAATAATTCGTGGCATGCATCCCGTAGGACGCAAAGATCGATCGATCGATCGATCTGAACATGAGTAATTGTAGAAATATCCGACCTGGTTTTGTAAATTCTGTGGCAGTTATTATGGCTGTAGCGTAACGATGCATATCTCTTTTAGCCTTTGTTGTGCTTTAAAATAGAGGGGCCTTTAAAATAGAAGGACTATATTTTAATTTCGGTATACTGTAATACAGAGTTTTGGAGTCTGTCTTCATATTAACTGTCTGGTTACATAAAGGCCCAAGCACCATAACTATTTGTAACAAAATTACTGGTCATAACGGTATAATTTTGTCGCTATTGCTGAACCGGGTAGAGAGTTTTCAAGGGTCTGGAAGTAGGGGGGTCCTTATCCCGCATTCTCGCTCCTTTTTCACGAAAATGCCGCATCCCGAACTTTTTGCATCGCTATCCCGAAAATCGCGATCAAGTAAAAGAGAATGTATGGAAGCTGCTAACACTGGGCCTGAAATCAGGTTAACATTTTGGCGAATCCCACTTCCGGCTCCGGGCAGTTAAATTCCCTATCACGTTCAGTAAACGTTTCCCAAATCCCACAATGCCCGTACTTCGGTCAATTCCCGAACCCTGAGAATATCACTCCAGACCCTGGAGAAACCGACCGAGAACCCCTAGAGGGTACCACCCAACCGTAGAAGGGCAATAATCTGGCGTTTTTTTCTGAACTCGAGGTCTCTTAAAGGACAGTAAAAGGTTACGTATGTGAAGACAACAGTACTATAATGAACGTCATATTTGGAGTCAGTTTAGTAAGTCAAGCCAAAAAATGGAGTTTTTCATTGAAGAACGTTCATAAAAAACTGAGGACTAAGTCAAATATAAAATGTGTGACGCTCACAACGGTGTGATGTTAACACCCCCTCAGAAAAATGTTAAGACAGAAAGCTCTCTCACAAAATTACTGAATAGCACAAGAAATTACCGCAAAGGGTTTCACACACGCAAATTATTACACCAAGGTATTATGTGATTATCACAATTTTTCCATTTTAATGAAAGGCCACTCAGTCTGCGTGGATTCCCCTACGTACTGACTTTACCGCAGGCCAGAGAAGGGTATTGGCTATATATATTTATGTCAAAAACATAATTATATATAGGCACATAAATAATTGTTACGCGACCATATAAACACAAATAATTTTTACGCGACCAAAAATTATATTTTTTGCGGGCACACAAATGATTTCACATCGCACAAATGCCGAAATAATATTGTTGCCACAAAAAAAAGGTTTCTTCCGTGCATCTAAGTTTGCTTGCCGGGCACGACCTTGGTGTCCTTGTATAAGAAAACGGTGAATTCATCACCAAAACACCTTCTTGCAATAAAAACAAGCGATGAGACGGAAGTTCAAGTGCTATTCGAATTACTGCCTTTGAATATTCGTTAGGCGCAATGGGAGGGGGTACAGAGCCTGCGGGGTTTTACGGACAACTTTAATAACGACTGAATATTTGGGAAAACGTTACTGTGGTGACGCCGATCATTGTAATTTTTTGTTGTCATTACTACTTTCCATTTTTACATGATAGCCACGATTAAAAGCACAAGCGCAGACTAACATTGTCCTGAGGTTATGTTTTGTAACTTATTTAACAATTCGATGTTTTTAAGCTTTTCTGTTCGCTTTATGTATTCCAGTTTTACAGATTCTTTCTCCAGCATTCCAATACACTCTAAAGCCTTTCGCAAAATGGCAATCTTTGATGCTCGTTGATTGTCTGACAATTCTGGCAGGGCCATTCTCAGATTCTGAAACCGTGTTTTCATGTTAATTCGTCGCTGTTTTTCCAGATTGTTATGAAAACCGCGGGAACTGCAGCTGTAAGAGGTACCTCGCTCATTCCCTCTTGGTACCGCGTTACGATTCTTTGATCTTTTGTTTGCAAATTTTGTCGAAGAATTTTCATCACTGTCTTCATGATTTGTTCCGCTTTTTATCACAGCAAAGTTTCCACGAAGGGACGATTCTTCCTCCCGTCCTGCTCCATTATCAAATAGATTCATTGACGTATTGTCACTACTCGAGGAAATAGGTGGAAGTGCGAGGTATCCTAAACGACGGCATTCAACAGAACTTTCACCGCCTTCGACAAACCCGTCTTTGGTTAAGGAAGAATTTTTGACGAGGATGTCACAATTGACGTGTTTTCTCCAGGTATTCATAGGAAATACATTTAAAGAGGGATCTGTATTTACCTTTACACTTTGGAAGGGTTCAACATATTCTGCCGAGGTTGACATGTTACTCGACTGAACGAGAGGGTCGTGAACAGTTTGAGACCTTCGCCAGGGGTTTTCGCACTGCTTTCCACTGGAAGTGTTTTGGTCCGGTGCGGAGATGACTATCGCCTCCGGACAAGAGCCACTTGTAACAGAATTCTGAAATTTAAGTTTATTTCCTATAGTCACGGTAGAGAGATGTAAAATCTGTTGCTCGCTAATGCACGTTTGGCCAGTGTCCAAGAATTGTTGTTGCTCTTCGATGAAATCATGTTCGTTTCCTCCCGTCGAAATCCTCGCTTTGGTAGATGTTACATCCGACTTAACAAATTTTGTTTCACTTCCCTCTGAAAATGAAAGAACGCTGACATTGGCAAACGAATCTAAACTGTGGCGAACTTCATCTGCGTTTAAGTCATATTCGCTGGACAAGTATTGCTTCGATTTGTCATTGGCAAAGTGTTCGTTGGAAGGCACTGGAAATTTGAACACAGTTGCGTCATCGGCAAGCGTGCTGTACAAGCAATCCACGGGGAGAGGAGTTAAAACACAGGGGAAATAAATCTCCAACTCGTCGCGTTCGGACTTCCTTCTTTTTGGACAACCAGAGGAATCACAGCGAACCCGACTGGTGCAGCACTCGGACTCGGCAACAAGCGATTCCCTTGAAACACCAGTTCTGTCGATGTCAACATGAATTGTTCCTAACAAGTCATCGAAATCAGGAACGACTTGTGTATCGTCAGAGCCATGTGTGCGAAATTTCCCGCCCCGGAAAATGCTATCCAGGTTAGCGTGACCAAAACTCCCGCCAAAACTGTTTGCCTTGCTCGACTCTTCGTAGACATTTCCGGCGCTCTCCTCGAGAAAATTACGACCGTATGGTAAACATGAAGGCTCACTTTCCAAAGCCCCGATGACAGAGTTTTCTTTGAGAGAATTTCTGTCGAGATGGTTAGAGTATCCGACGCTGTTTTGTTTTTGAAACTGAAGAATTTCGTTTGGTTTCGACGAGCTCATGTTAAACAAAGTGCTGATCTGTCTTTGTGCTGAAGTAACTAAGAAATGAAAAACATCGCAAAAGAATGGTGTTGTTATGAAAGTAATATGAGGGCAAATAAGCGCGCGCTTGGAGATTAGCATTTGTCACAGCGACTAGAGCTGTCAAATAAAAAATGAAAACACTCGCATTCCCGCCTACGCAGACAGATAAGCAAAATGGCTCCCGAAGTAGAAAAACAGATAGTCTGATGGTTTTACTAATTAGTCAGTGACCGTTACTGAGCAAGGTTAACGAATACTTCATACGCCGATTTTCGAGGCAACATTGCACGAAAATAACATTTAAAAAACTCATTTTTTTAATTTAGAGGAGATTCGCGCTAGAAAAATAAAAGACATTAAAACAATGCGCGAAAACAAACACAACTTCCACCTGCGAATCATGTGATTTTAGCAGCTGCCTTTAAGTGTCACGTGATATTTTGAATCGGTGTCCTCTTTCGGATATTTTTGTTGAATATTTCTGTCAAAAATTACAGAATTTAAAAGTTCGGTCGTTTATATCAGAAGTCGAAACACTAGAAGCGCGTACGTTAAACCTTAAAAAGTAAATGTGTACATGCGATTTAACGGTATAATGCTTTAGTTTGTAAGAGAGGTCTAGATAATTCTCACATTGTTTATCAGCTAACAGTGAACTATGGTAAAAAGAGCCATTTCTTTTGAAACTTTCATTCCCAAAGTTTCTTTCTATCCTATACTCTTTCCGATCCTTGTAACAAACTATTTGTTCTGATGCCTTTCAGATTCAATCGTAGCTGATACTTAATTGCTTAATTCTTTGAAACCTGCTCATCAAAGCAACACCGTCAGCATTTTGGGATTCTAGCATCTCATACGCGATTTCTTAAAGTTTCATGATTAAGAAAAGTTCCACTTGATGGATAAACTCTTCTTGTTATATTTCCTTACTTAAATCGATCAAAATCTTAACTTCCACACGGTAATTTTTAACCAACTCGACACTTGAAAAACCAACACTAACTAATTAAGCTTTTCAATTTTCTTTCAAACTATTATCTCGTCCGTTAATAACATTTTTAAAACGGTCCAACTCCCACGCATAACCTGTATCATTGCTCAGCAGCGTGGCTGGAATAAAGCAGATTCCCATTTCAATCCGGTGTGGTACCAGCACAGACACTTTGGCAAACTGCCAAAGCGTTTTACCTTGCGATGTTAAGGATAATTTATGTTTTTCTGCTTACCTTCCGACCTGCTGCGGTAAATAAACTAAGCGTCGAGAGTTCTGTTCTGGCTTGAGAAGCCGTAAAAGTCCTCAATTCACGGGTCACAGTTTTCTATACCAAGCAAAGGTGTCCACGGCCGAAGCTTAACATTATAACTTTTGAGAATGGGACACTAATCCGCAGCCAAGTTATCGCAGTGTTTCAAGAAAACAAGTTTCCCTCGTCCCTAGGAGCCTATCTGGCAGCAAATCGGCAGGTAACCAGTTCCAAAATCGTTTGAAATCCAGATGTTTGATTGGCCAAAATCTAGCTTCTGGCCAATCAGAAGTCGGTGTTCAGGGGGATCTCCCGTTCCTCCAGCAGCCTTTCGAAGAAATATCCCATCCTAATTACCTGCCAAGGACGATTTTCCCTAAAGGTCTTCAATTACACTATGTTTTCAGCGAAGAGTGTTTGTTTTAAACATTTCTAGGGTTTTCCTATTTATTTCATTTCACGATTGTTCGAGATACATATACGTCTCGCAAATCGACAGGAATCACTACGGTAATAGGGCCACCTAAGTTAACCCTTTAAGCCCCAATATCCACATACAAATTCTTCAAACTGACCTCTCACATTTCCTTAAAAATTAGTTGAGAGCATTTGATAAAAGATCAAAGACTTTATTCTTTGCGATCATTTGATTAATTCTCATAGACTTTGTTCTTAACAATCTACGGATATCGTTAGGAGAAAATTGATGTTAGTCACTATTGGGACTTAAGAAGGGTTAAGCCCTGTTGCACAGTACATTGTTGAGAATCATTTAGAGCTTTTTTGGTATCATGACTTTTCAGTCTGGGCCGAGTTGTTCAAAGCTGGGTTAAGATAACCCAGGGTTAGTGCGAGATTTGAATTCAGATTTGAAAGCTTAAAAAGCATTTCAGTTTTAATTCTTTTTGTCTACAAGTTGATGGTTGGAACCTCTAAAAATAACAGACAAAATTGAACGAGACAATGCTTTTGAACACAAGAAAAAGAAACCCGGGTTAAGCGCTAATCTGCCTTAGAACAACTGGGCCCTGACTATTCGAACGACACTTCTTTAGTATTTCGTTGGCACACTTTTGGTATGAGGATTACTTTTATCACTAAATTTGAAATTACTCTTTAATTCTGGCTTTATAAACTGCCAGAGAATAAAGGGTTAAAGTAAACAGAGCTCTGAGCGAAAGTTAGCAAAACCCGGAAAGAAAAAAAAAACACAAGCAATAACTCTGATTGACGTTGACCTTAAGTGATATCCGAACCTCATCAGGGTGCATTTTTCAGTAAGTGAATTTTAAAGAGATTTGAAGATCGTGCGGATAAAACATTCAACAGGTTATGGATTTCAGTATAGACACAAAGAAAAAGTCAGATGGAATGCGCCTCTAGAACTGCAACGGATCGCTGCGACAATGAACGCAAACTTAGATCGGCAAATTAACGCTGCTTTATTACTTTCACACAGCGTGTTGGTAAGAGTAAACAAAAGTTCTTAAATCGGGCAAACGCTACAGCAATATCACTTTACTTGATAGGTGTATTGGTTTTTTAATGTAATCTGTGGCTCACATCACCATTTCTATGAAGTAGGCCACGTTTCCCGCTTTTAACACAAAAGAAATTATCATAATTATCACAAATTAATACAGGCTCACAAACAAATTATCGTCAATTACAACAGGCACTTACTGAGAGCAGAACGTTTCCAAGCAAAAACACGAACAGCGTGGAATTCGTTTTGTTATTACATGTAGGTACTCACGGAGCCCAAAAAGGTTTGTATATGAAAACGCTAACAGCAGGAGAGAAATGACAGTAAAGTAGCCACAAATTCAATAAAAATTCAGTCTTCTGTAGTCTTACATTAAGGCACAATGTGTATAAAACGTTAATAAACAATTACTTGGATGGTGGGGATTTATTAAGCAATAGCGAAAGTAGATACTGATCTAAAATTTAACTGAGAATTATGCGATTTAAAAGACTACTTCGAAAACATAAACAAACTGGTAGTTGCTGAATGTAAATACA
The DNA here is from genome assembly GCA_038088405.1 of Porites divaricata. NCBI lineage: Eukaryota > Metazoa > Cnidaria > Anthozoa > Scleractinia > Poritidae > Porites > Porites divaricata. The sequence continues at coordinate 910,575 of JBBMOI010000009.1, forward strand.
GTCGACTCCGGATAACTCGAACCTTCAAGGGAAATCGAAAAAAGTTCGAGATAACAGGAGTTCAAAAAAAATAGCCGGAACTAAGAAAAAAACAGTTTTTAATGTACAGTGAACATTTTAATATTAAGTGAAAATTGGAAGATTCTTCTAGGTTATAAATCAACACGTAACGTATTTTGTAGCAAAATATAGCCTAAGTAGAGCATGCGTTTTACTGTTTTGAGAAGTAAAGCTATTCACGTTAGATCTGCAACAAAAAAACATCCACTACTAACAATATGCCTACCACACGTCAATGGGAAGTTCAAAATTCAATGTTTTTTCAGTTTTTTAAGGCCTCAAAACATGGTTCAAGTTATCGAGTATAAAATTATATTGAAATGATCTGAGGAGAAACAAAAAATACTTCGAGTTAGCCAGAGGTTCGAGTTATCGAGGGTTCGATTTACCAAGGGTTAAATTACGGTAAATGTATGATATGAAGGAATTCAAGGGGAAATCGATTTTGGTTCGAGGTGACGCGAGGTTCAAGTTTACGAGGGTTCGAGTTATCTGGAGTCGACTGTATCCTTTCCCAGGCGTTATGTTAAGATACTGGTGAGTGGCGCGAAAAAATGGCTTAAACAATGAAATAAAACCTGTTGATTGCTACCAGATTTTTGCTAAGACGGAAACATCACCCTCAAACTCAGCAATGAAAAAATACTTAGGACCGAAAAATAAAGAAAAGGCAAAACACTAAGATGCGCTGAGCGATGCATTTCGAGCTAAAGAAAAACAAGGAGCAAGGATTGACAGGGTTGGATAGTGCGCGGCCTATGGTGCGAGAGGTCGCAAAAAAGACGATTCCCGGGTTTGAACTCAAATCCTTGTATCAACTTCTGTCCTTCCCTTGTAGCTTTTAAAAGTGGCTTTAAATACGCGTTAAATAAACGGAGCAATAATGGAGAGAAGGTGGTAAGATGAGTGCAACGTCGGCCTCAAAATGTTAGACAGATGATGACTATTTTGAGCTTCCAACGTAAAATGAGAAGCTTCTAAGTACCTTTACTTTTTACAAGTTTGCAGAGGGGACTGGAGAAGCCAACCAATGCCCCCGTCCTCGTATACAACCTTGATGGTACAGTGATCATATTAATAGTTATGGTCGGTCCTGGTACTCATCTTGTGGAAAATTATGAGTCCCAGTTCAGAACCATTGAGTCACAGTTCAACGAGGAACAACGAGGCCCTGGGTCTTTACACGAATGTAACCAGACAGTTAATCTGAAGACAGACTCCAAGACTCCGTATTTCAGTTTACTGAAATTAAAATATACTTCTTCTAGGGTCAAGCACAACAAAGACTAAAAGAAATATGCGTCGTTAACCAACGGCCACAGAAATTACACAAACAGGATATTCTACAAAAACATCTTCAGATCGATCAATCGGTCTTTGCATTGTACGAGACGCATACCACAAATTATTTTTGCGTCTTTGGGGATTTTTATGCGTCAGGGGCGCAGAAGGCTGAGTTAACAAAATCACTGATGGCATAAACGGATAGGAAAGGAGGATGGTAGAAACAGGAAAGGGGTTCCGGAAAGAAAATAAAAACAAGAGTTTCCAGTTTACAACCGTTGCCCCGGCTTCCGCCGCAGTGAAACGGACTATGATTCAAAGGTCTCAAGTCTCGCAAGTCTTTTGTTTAACGAGACAGCAAAGTATCCTTTTTTTCTCAACATCGCTGCCCGCAAGACTTGTAGGGTTGGTGTAAAATAACATTCTCGTGCGAAGCGTACTAGTTTTACACGTGACCAGCGCAAAAATACGGCTCTTTTGCAACGATACAAATAACAACAACAATAATAATAATAACGACCATGGAAGATGTGGGGCTAGCGTAGAACCCCAAGAAGTGTGCAGTGGTTCATGTGAGAGGAAGGGTTCACGTGAATGATTACTCGGGAATGATATTGGATGAGGCGGCCAGGATACCAAGCCTCGAGGACGGGAAGCAGTACAAGTTCCTAGGCGTGCTTGAGAGTGTTATGCAGGAGGATAAACTTGTCTTGGAGTGCGCAGCAAAGGAGTACCTCCGACGGATGTCAGGCATTTGGACAAGTCCTTTGTCCGAACACAATGGTGTGAGCGCTTCAAACCAGTTTGCCTCACCGGTGCTTGGTTATCTTATGTGGACGCAACAGTGGCCGATAATGGACATACAGTAGATCGACAAGAAAGCTCGGCAGATTCATTGAATTGAAAATGGGAGAAGGCACCCCTGTGGCTCGAATGTGATATTTTACCTACCGCGAGAGAAGGGGGGGCAGAGGTTTACGTTCGGTAGAGATGGAATATAAAGCCAGGAAGATTAAGGGTGCGGTTAGACTATATTAGGCTGATTTAGCAACAGGACGGGAACGTCATTTGACGACGGGTAAGGGCGCGGAAAGGACTAAACTCGACTTCCAGTACCCAATTTGCCGCTCCGCCATTGGTCAATCCAGTTGTTTGATTTGCGCGCGCATTCACCAACAGGCGTTCCCGTTCTGTTGCTAAATCAGCCTATTGTAATACAAATGGTGCAGGAGTTTGAAGATTGAGTGGAGGAAAAGGGAAGGAAGTCCACGGTTAAAGAAGCGTTTAGGTTCGCGGAGAAGCTTGGTGTCGAGCTTATTCTCGAGCATCCCTGTACAGTCAAGACGGAACTGCGAAAGTGTCAAGTACAGAGGCCAGAAGAGGAAGTAAGAAATTAGCGTTGCCAGGGAAGTCTAGTTACAACTAAGTTACAGGACGAGAAGTTCAGCGGGTCAGATGACAACAAAAAAGGCTATCTTGTAGTGTCTATAGTAAGCTGACCATGTTTCGAAAAAACCGCTTGCTACTGCTCTCTGGGTTTTTGCAAGGGCACTTTAGACGTCAAGCAAGTTAAAAACAATAAGAATCAAGGGCTATACTCAAATCACGTGAGTAAACATTCGTTTGACAAATGAGTATTACGCGAAAACGGATTTCCGGCGAAAGAAAATATTCATTGCACGTGCTCTGGTGAAAAACAAGTTCGGGAAAATGCGTCTGTTCTTATAGCTGGGGCGGATCTAGGGGTGGTTCGGGTGGTTCGGTCGAACCCCCTAAACTGAACGTACAAACGTACAACAAACGCCTGGTTAAAAAAAAAGTGAACCACCTCAGCTATGGAGGTCACTTTAGAGCAATTAAGCCACTTCAAATTGCCCCTGAAAACGCTGGAAATCGCATTTCAGAGGCCATAAAATTAAACATTTTCCGGGGGAGCATGCCCCCGGACCCCCCAAGGGGCTACCGCCTTCGGCCGGCGTTTATCCGAACCCCCCTTCGTTAAATCCTGGATCCGCCCCAGCTTATAGGCATCGTCCAGGTTTTGCGAATTAAGAAAAATTACCACAGTTTCAAGCTTTCATCCTAAGTTAACAGTACTTGAATATTAAAGCATCGCAGGAAACTGATAATTGTAGATTTGATTTTTTTTTTGGAAGCCGCAATAAATTTTATGCCAGAGAGGGAACTGCATTAAATGAGTTTGCATATGTTTAACATTAATTAGCGCTACACAAAAGTAAAAGTAAAGCGTTTCTTCTATTTCAACACATTGCTGTTTCAGAAACTTAAAACACGCGAAAAATGAAGTACCAGTAATCAATGTGGTCAGCGGTATAACCCTTCATGTAAAGTTACACCAAGCGTCTCAAGCGGGTTTTTTTTCTTAATGGCAACCAATATTTTATGTCTGGCGACAAAAAATCGACTTTGAAAAAAATTGGAACTTGGAGCACTATATTTATTCATACCATTTTTTATATAGATATATATATATATTTTTTTTTTTATTTTTTAACTTCTAGGCTCACAGGTTATACTGTGCGCCCTGTGCAGCTTTTTAGCATCCAGATGAGAACTCTGCTATTATAATAATAATACCAATGATAATGATAATAATAATAGTAATAATAGCAATATATAATAATAATGCATAACATAGTAATACTAATAATAATCATCATCATCATTTAACTTGCACTGGTTTGGGCAAGTACAACAGTTGAATAAATACAAGAAACAATAATTCAGGGTATTAAAAGAATTTTAAGAAAGGTTTTAAATTGCTCAGGAATATTATTCTTATTAATATTATCATAATGTTTAATAAAAAACAGCAAAAATAAAGCATTGTTTACCCTGCTAGCAGAGGCTTTTCCCTTGTGTTTCTCAGCGTTGTACTACCTCTCTTCGCTGTTTTGGCTGCTCGCATTTTGTTTTGGTTGTTTCTGTGCTGAGGAAAAGACCTCTGCAGACAGCCGTTTGGGATTCCTGTTGAGCATGCACGAGATGAAAATGCGGTTACCATGGAATTTCTGTGTCATGTGTCGGTAATACGATGCCACCGCCGGAGTTTGCTCATGTATTCATGAGTCAAATTTCCCACGGGAAAGACTCGCACTCGCCATGTTGATATAGCGGGCTCACTTTTGCACAGCAAACTAGTACATAAAAGATGAGCGAGTTGATAAAACTGGTTCCACAACCGGTTTAGTCATGTGATTACCTCCTAGATCTTGGAGGTATCTACAGTGCATGCTCAACAGGAATCCCAAACGGCTGTCTGCAGAGGTCTTTTCCTCGGCACAGAAAAAACCAAAACAAAACGTGAGCAACCAAAACCGCGAAGAGAATGGCAGTACAACGCTGAGAAATACAAGGGAAAAGCCTCTGCTAGCAGGGTAAGCATTGTTTGGTTTAGAAACATAACTGATGTGGTTGGGCAGGGGGAAAGGTCAGTCAAAGAGCTACAGGAGCTGCTCATAAGGTGTTTTCTTGTTGGTCAAAGAAAACAATAACACATTATTGTTTATCATTATTTCTCATTGTTTCACGCTTAGAGTATCGAACCAATTGTCTTTTAAGGTTACAAGAGCTGCTACATGACACCTACAGGAGGGAAAGGACCTGAGTACATGTAGTTAATGCACTGGACTGATGTCCTGAGTTCAAGTCATTCTCACACCACAAGCTGGATTGTGAGTTTAACTTCTCAACCAAGCTTGTAAATGGCCTAGTGGCCTGCCTAATGCCATTTCAGGCTTTTTTAAAATGACACTCAATGGCTTAGTCTAAAAAGAATTTCTGCATTAATTTTTACCAGACTTATAAGATGAACAATTACTCATTAATTAATGAACATAAATAACCTACCCTCTAGTCTTTGATGCTGCAGTCCTTAGTTGATGTTTGCCAGTCCTTACTTAAAAGTCCCAGCACCATCAAAATAAGACTTTTACTTTCAGAAAGCCAAAATCACAGACACTGTATGGACTGAAGGTACTACCTCAAATGACCAGGCCTAATCTGAGCTCTGTAATGTAAACAAGTTAAATGTAAGACAATTACGTACTGGTAATTGGGATGGAAATGACTTACCGTACTATTATGGCCTGAATTTCAGACATCCCTTCAAGTCGCAGACTCCTGAAAGTGCAACTTGAGAGGACATCTAAAATTTAAGGCTATTAAAAGTATACATTGCAGCTATATTTGTTTCCAGTAATTTATCTTGATAATATCAGTACAGTGGAACCCCATTAATACAGTCAGCAATGGGCCAAAATAATTTGGCTGTATTAACAGGTGACCGTATTAGAGAGGGTTTTTTACAAGAAAATTTGTCGGCATTTTGCCGAGTGGCCAAAAACAAAATGGTCGTAATAACAAGTTAACCGAATTACTGAGGTGGCCGTAAGGCCGGGTTCCACTGTACTATTTTTCATGTAAAACCGGGGATCATTATCTTAATCTTTAAGATCTATCAGGTAATAAAATAAAGCTACAAAAAAATCCATGAGCACCAAGTTTCAATGTTATTTTTAAACTAAGCACAGAGACGTAAATGTTTTGTAAATGGATAATTAACTCTCCCTGATCTAAATGATTTTATGCAGTTGCACAGCTGAAACTAATCGGTGGCATCTCTACACTATGTACACCTTGAGGTAATATCAGGGGGGAAGGGGGCAACCTTTTAATGAAAGCAAAGTACAGTATTTCCTAGAATAATAGGCATCCCTTGATTAATCGCCTCCCTTGAATTATCACCTCTCTTTGACGAAAATATTTAAAAATCGCCTCCCTCGAATAATCCCCCCTCCCCACCCCTCTCATTTCTTTTATTCAGCAAAGCTGATCAGTGATTATTCAAGCTCTGATGATGAGGTTATTGATGTTGAAAATTAATCAATAAACCAAATTTGGAATACTTAAAAAGCCCATGTTCAGATTATTTGGTGTGATAATTTTTTATTGTTATTTATGGGATAATAAAACAAAATATTTTAGGGCACAACTTCCAGTGAGCAATATTTGAAATAATCGCCTCTCTCGAATAATCGCCTTCCCTCAAATAATTGCCCCCTATTGGTGGGAAAAAAATAATATTCACCCCGGCTGTTTTTATTCGAGGAAATATGGTATCTCTGTGCCACACAATCGGTTATATTGGCCTCGGCTTTTGCCCAAAATAAGCCGCGCGGAAGTCAACTACATGTAAACATAGACATGCCCTCGCTAATTTTTATATATATTTGATCACTGATCACCATGCAGGGTTTCAATTTAAGTAATTAAAGGAACTACATAATTTAGGTCTAATTTAACTTAAGTGACAAACTTTAAGCTAAATTAAATGAGCTTGAAGAGTAAGCACATGATGTGCAGTCTATTGTGTTCAACCGCATCTGTGTTAAATTTACATGTGCTTAAAACATTAAGTGAATCTCCGTTAAATTTGTCCTTGACTTAAACGGTTGAATATCTTCTTTGGGCAGTTAAAGCCAGAAAATAACCACCAAAGACAAATTTGACCTTTGCGACGCGAGTTGATGAAAGCTGCGCTACATGAATTGAAAGTTTAAAATGCAAGCTTAATTAAACATGACTCGACACATGACATGACTGTTGCGATTCGAAACTGTTCATTCTGAGTACATCGCAACAACAGCTACATAAATTCATAAATATACTGCTTACCTTTCAATTTCTGGCAGAAGGATTTACGAAATGTGAAATCGACTGATGAATGAACTGAAATCTACATTCACTCGCAAGGACTAATCGAAGACGTGTCGTGGGGAAAAGAGGCGGGAAAATTACCGCAGGCATTATCATTTCGCGGGCGCGTGAAGAAATGAAACTTCCGCTTTGTTATAGATCTGGCCCCGGTTGTTCAAACGTTGGATAACGCTATCCAGCGGATAAATCACTATCCAGCGGATAGCGTAATTGATTTCCGTATTACTTATCCGCTGGATAGAGATTTATCCGGTGGATAGCGCTATCCAACGTTTGAACAACCGGGGCCTGTTCAACAATTTCGCTTCTATTTATTTGGTAGATAGAAAGCGGTCATGGGGTCGTTTTTTGGGTTTAAAATTATGAAAATATCTTCGGTTCGACACTTCGTGAAAGAGTATTTCACTATGCGCCTGTTTGAGAAGGATTTTCAACCAAGGGAACGGAACAGTGTCAACAATGTTTATGATAATTATTTAATTCAGGAGCCTGTTTATGTTTAATTACAAAAGTTCTTAACACATCAGCTTACAAAGCAAAAGGATGGCTTACAATTTTTGGAGAATCTATCTGCATGAATTATTTTAACTACATTTTTTCTAACATTAAATGTGTCGAACTGAATCTCGAAAACTTGTTCACTGCATGAAGATTTTTTCTTGGTTTTGGAATGGACTACCGTAAAATTCCAAAACTGTTAAGCCCCGGAGCTTGTATGTCTCGAAAGCCCCTTTTGAGGGGTTATTTTTGGAGGGTCTTATATTAGGAGGGGCTAGCTTATATTTGAAAGGAAAGTTATGTCAGTAAGGTTTTAATACTGCAACTCGCCGTGAAAAGTAGATCTTTCTAAAACTCAGCCAGCAAACTTAAAACACAACCGCAAATTACTTTATTGAAAACGCAGTACTCGGTCCAAGGGTAAGGTAACGCTAATGGTAAGGTACAGTACACTGTTCTTACGAAAAATAAATCTTAACGAAAGAAATCTAAGCCGAACTACGCAAACAGCAATAAACTGTGACACCTTCTGACTGCAATCATTTGGCACAGGTAATAGTTCTTTGGAAAATGAAAAAATTATGTGTTACTGTATCATTTTTGCTTTGTTTTATTTTCTGTTTGAGGACAATTTCAAAGAATAAGCTTCCCGGGAAGAGTACATTTGGAGGGGCGATCGCGGAGGATATTTTGCGTTACGAGTTTGGAGGGCTTGTATTTGGAGGGGCTTATTTTCGAAACTTTACGGTAATTTGTTAAACCTTATTGGGCAGCAATATTTTAATTTCAGTTTTCATTAGCTGTTCAATTGCCCGATTTGCTCTAATAATCGAACCCATGTAAAATTGGACAGTTCTGATGCTAGCTGGTCAGAAAAATTAAGCAATAAATTAGGGCCACTGAGTACCAATCAGATTCTATAATTTTGTTATTGACACAATTATTATGATGATCATTATCATTATTATTGCACAGAGAAGCACATCTCTTGACCATGTATCAATGTCCTGGTTCTCACTTCCAACCTGAAATAAAGTAAGAATACAATTACACTCGGTTATTAATGATGTCTGCATTGGAGAAAACTAGGCCCTAGCTAGTTTTGGAATTGTTGGTAGAAGCAAAGAAAGTCGTTTTCTATTGGATTGATTTGATTTTGTCCGAGTTGCTGTGGAAAATGATTGTCTAAAATGGTTAAAGGGGCGGATCCAGGGGGGTGCATTGTTACTGTCTCCCATTCGTCCTTCCTAAATCTCCATGTCTTTAGACAAACGTAGGGAAACTTAAAAACATCAACGTATAGTTTGGTAGCCACCCCCGATTAAAAAATCCTGGATCTTCCCTTGGCTTATGCTCTAAAATTCGTTTATTAAAAAAAAGGCAAATTAAAGAGAAGATGGCCAGCAAGTAACTAAATTTACTTGAATAGGTTTTGGCGCACAACGTTCTTGTCAGTTTTGTTGTTGTTGCTGCAATTATTCGTTTAGATGTTTTACAATCAGATCAGCCATCAGCTGTGATAACCGGTGCATTTCATGTTTAACACCATTCACACCTGGGGATTTTGTCGAAAAAAGCGTTTTGAGGCTAGTCGAGCGGCTTTCTAGCCACTGTCTGGCTGTAAGGAGCTTAAACTTACTACAAAGCTGTTTACAGTAGGGTCGTACACTTCGAGGCCTTTAAAAGTGACACAGCAGTCTTGACTTTTTCTTTCCGCTTTCTCTCCTCCCTTCCTTTTTTGCTTTTCTAGCCTCCGTCATTTATTTTTTGCTGGGCATGAGTTAGTGGGCTTCATATTTGGTAAGAAATTTTTTTGGAAAAGCTTTTAGGATCTTAGGATTAGATGAAAGAAAAGGTAGGTGAGACTTAGTGGTTGGTGATTGACGATTCCATGGAAATTTCTCGGGTTATGGGCGCAGGTTCAGGGGCGAATGGGTTAACTGAACCAACAACTGAAAGCACCGGCGGAGCTTTCAACCTTATATTATATATCTAGATCAAGCTCCATAAAAATCAACGGCAAATTCTTAAATCGCGATATATAACATTCTATAACCGTTGTGGTTCCTGTTCAGAGCTGCATGTATTTTCAACAGACTTTAAAGAGAGAATTTCAGGCAGCGCCTTAATAGTTATAAATAGAATTAATATAGGATAGGATACTCGCCCGTCCACTTGAAGAAGTCTCGCAATCGTACTGGAAACATTGACTGAACTCTCTCCTTCTGAAAACAAATAAGTTTAAAGTCGATTTTGAATTTTTGTTTATTCTGTTAGTTGTACCCGGCCGCGGCTGGTTCAGCCTGTGTAAGCCGGGGGACAAGTAAAAGTACAATATGGGGAAAATAATGTGTGAGAAGTGAGTCTGTGAGTTGATCATTGATCGAATTGTTCTAACAACAGGTACACTTTCACTTCGCTACTCTTGTAAAACATTATACAGTGAAAACATTAAGATTCATTACTGTATACATACGCTATTAGAAAGTTGTTTTCCTCCGTACATTGTTCAATTCTCCTTCCTTTCTCGGAAATCCCGTGATGATGAATAATCTGAATATGAAAAAAGAATCAGCCATCAACTGACTGATCTGATTTAAGCTGATATCGAAAATTTAGGGTTAAGTTTTTTCTAGAACAAGTAGGAAATTAAAAAAAAAGGCTAATCTTGATAAGCTTAATGAGAATTTACAAAACTCACCTCATTTTCTAGGCTGTCCGGCACAATTCCATTATTTCTTAATAGGCGATTAGGTGCATCTTGCTGTTGGCGCTGCGCATCCATTTTGCGGGGTTCAGTATAATGAACTGAAATTGGATTGTGCATATTGAATGTTATATCAGAGACCTTTAGGTTCGAACGGCATGAGTACGAGATTTGACTAAAAGTTTTTTCGCGTATTCTCAAACTGAATAGATACCCCGGAAGGCTTCATTGTACTTTTTATTAACCAGAAAAGTTAGCACAGTTATCTTTATTAAAGGAGCTTAGGCACTCTACCGATCTCAAAATGATTAAACTTCTAACATTTGATAACTCGCTTACCCACTACGACATTCTCGTAAAACGTCGTAGTAGAATGACAACGGCTATCACGTTTTCCCCTGGTGGGGCGGGGGGGGGGGGGGATGAGAAATCTTCATCTTTTTTGCTGCTGTTTACGAAGGCAAGGTGAAGGGGTTAGCTAAATAGAAAGAGACAGTCTGAAAGCTATCTTCAGATGTATTAGCTTTCGCATCTCTGCAGAGCAGTATTTCTGAAGACTTCGACAATAAATGTGGGCTTTGGACACGTGTTGTTACTGCAAGCTCTTTCGTTAATTTTTATATTTGCGCTTCAATTTGTTACTTTAATTTTTTTAAAATTTTAGTTTGAGTAATGATATCTTTTTAATATCTTTCCTGACTTCTCTGCAAACGATTTTTTTATACCCTTTCACATTTGCAAACAATTTATTTGGTCTGTTCAGACTTGCAAACAATTTTTTTTCAATATTTCTCATCCCCCCCTCCAGAAAATTAATGGTCCTTCCCTAACGCTGGTTAACGCGAAGTTTTGAGAAAATCTGGTACTCGTAGTCGTTCTCGGCGTCTTAGAATTTAAAGGTCTCTATTGAGGAATTATCTGAGAACCAAATTAGGAAACAGTACACAGCACAAAGAAGAGTAACTAGACAAAAGGGGGTGCAAGGTTTTAGTATATGTTTGACGAGTTAGCCCCCGCATATCTGTCATCATTTTGAATATATACTGTTAAATAGGAAATTCGGCGATTATATTCTATGTCAACTAAATGTTCTCTAAAAAATGCTAAGATTCTACCAAAGAAAACTAGATCGATCGCGCTGTGTTAAACTAGAAGTACTATTACGGCACTATAAAATCCTAGAAAACACTCTGCTAAATGTTCCGAAAAAATATCAACATCGATGGATGGCAAGATAAAACAACTTGTCAAATGGCAGCAGTGGTAGTTTACAACGTCATGGTGATAGTTTTAGTTGTTACTACGGTGAACTCACAAGGATGCACCAAGATAAATTTACCTCACTTGAAGCCCAATCTCAAGTTTTCAATATGGTGGAGCTTGCTCGCAAAGAATTGTTGGTTTTCAGCGTCACGCTATTCAAAATAGATGAAAATAAAAATCAAAAACATTCAATAGATAAAATCCAGAATCTGGAAAATGAAAGGAGGTACATATGCAAAGACTCTCGCCAAGATTCAGGTCAGAGGAATATTTCGTATACGAGATATCCGAAGAAATGTTTTACCCAAATTTATAGAGATTTGTATGGAGACGCCATGCTGGTGCTCACCTGGATGAGCTCCAACATGGCGGACGGAAACTGACAGAAACATCTGTTACCGAGTTTTGCTACAAAAGCGTGAATTTATTCTTCGAGAAACTCATAAACATTAAGATAATACTTTTTCCAGTACATGAACTGTTTAGATGGCAAAATTTCCTGAAATACGTCATTTTTTTAACCTACATGACAGCTCTCTTGGCCGTCATGCAAATGCCGCGTCACGCAAAAGCTTAGAAATTCAAGCGTACTCTATCACAAAACCAAGAACCCTTTTGAAGCGAAAATTTGTTTGACAATTAGTTTTCATTTGCTCTAATGCATCGTGAAAGTGAAATCTCGTTAGGATGGATAGTTCTTTAGTTTGAATTTTAGTGACGTCATGTGAAAACCAACAATTGTGGTCATGCAAAAGCAACAAATAACTACTTACCTTCTCGAAAGGCTGGAGAATCATATTATTTCATAGCTTTCCCAAGCAATTCTTTAAACATCGTTTGTGATCGGTGTAATATTCCAGCCGTTATTACCGTACCTACATATAACATGGCTGGATCTGTCAACTTTTGTTACTACGCAACCTTTACACCACTGTAAAAAGATGCCATCACAGCCCTTCCTGCTTGGAACCTGAAAATCCGAACTAAAATAAATTTGTCCGTGTGAACCATTTCTACTATCGCTTCAATACGGTTTCTCACAACAGAATGGCAATGTCTTTGCAACTTATGTTAACTTTGTAATGACGCCACACAGTTTTTCCTAAGGCGGAACTCGTGAAATCTTGCTTCCATTGAGCCACTTTGGTGTTCCTCTCTTTTAATTCTGAGAATAAGATGACTGAGTATATGCACATAATTGTTGCCACTTATTCACAAACATCCAACTGACTTTTGAGTGCGAAGTCAATTTTCCATATTCATCTTAACTGGCCTTCGTCGACTTCCAAACTATTTTTAGACTGTCAGTTTTTAAAACGTGGTAAGCAGTGGAAAATATTATAAAACTGGATGACATGTCCCGAAAAGTGGTATGACTGGCTTTTAGCAACGCTACATGCCATCGTAGCCAAAGATTCAGACACAATTCTCCAAGTTTTCACTAATTTTGGGCCAACTTCATTGGTAGATAAGTTTTGTTATGGTGACAGTAGCTGCAGACACGGTGAATTTGTCATGAATTATATATTTTCATAGGCACCTGTTTGACATAAAGTTAATTACTTTCTCAACTTGATAGTTTGTTTGTGTAACAAAGTGGCTTCAAGTGAAATGAGATCATATATCACTCGCGTTTTGTCCAAACCCTGAGACTTCAGGCTTCATTTGATTACCTAGCTCTGAAATTGGTAAAGTTTTTGAAAACTTACAATTTTAATACTTGTTATGCCGACTGTTATGCAATAATAGAAAAAACGTGGATCATCGGACTTGTTTCTTGTTTTCTCAAATAACATCTAGCCTGTGCTTTGTTATTAAAACTTGAAATCTTCAAAACATGTTTCATAATACTCCAGAATTTTCGCTGAAGCAGTTATTGACGAATCAACTGAAAATGCGTCGTAATACACCTTATTTCAAAATAATAAAAAATTCAGTTATTCTTTTGTCTTCGTGATAATTGGCCCTCATATCTCCTCATATCTCCTCATATCTCAAGTTTCAAGTTTATTTCAGTTTATGGAGAATAATTTACAAAGTTCTCTAACCGCAAAAACTGTACGGTAACATACAATTTTTTTCATTTGCCAAATATCTATTACGTGTGCCAAGTGACTGGCTTGGTTTTTCTCGTTTCATATAGATAAAGCACTTGCATGACTGACTTTTAGAAAGATCTACGTCATCAAGGCGAGTTTCAGTAAAACTTTCTGCAAATTACCAACATAAATTCCCCTTCAACTATAAACTAGCCCAACCGATTTCCCTCACGGGATAAGCCTAGCCGATTTTGAAAGGCAAATTTCCCTCCGTATATAAGCCCCTCGGGCTCCTCCGAATGAGAGCCTTTGAAAAATATGAGCCCCGGAGGCTTATATTTGGAGGGCCGGGTGATTTAACGGAGGGTTTTTTTGCGTAACGAGTTTGGGGTGGTTATATTTGGAGGGGCTTATACATGGAGGGGCTTATTTTCTGAATTTACGGTATTTCTTTTTCGTTCTTATTCATTTGGAATTGAGATGATAAATACGTGTATACGCTCCCGTAGCTCCCTCGAAAACCTTACCCGATTCCAGACCAAAATGGGCAAAGTGTATAACCGTTTTCAGACAAAAAGGCCCAAAAACCCTACCCTTTGGGGCAGCACATACCTATATGGTTTATATAAGAGACTCCCCCCCCCCCCCCCCCCCCCACGCCTTGCCCCCGAGTGGTAGATAAGGTACAGGTAAAAGGTAAAAGTTTTTTGAATAGAGGCAAAGAGCGCTAATTAACATGGATATAAAAGAAAAGTAATAATGCCACTACAATAAGAATACATGACGGAATAATATGTATATTGTTTCATAAAAGAAGAATTACTGAAATATGCTGAATTCCATTGTCAGCCACCTTACATTGCGACTACTATAACCACAGCCACCTAGACAAAGTTGACCAATCGGATAACAGGAAGATAACAATGCATTCCAAATGGTTGTCAATAACAATTTTTTCGGCTACGAACCGTAATAACCAGTATGAATCGAAATCAGCCAATTATACACTTGACGTTTTAAAAGTTTGCTTTCGTTCTTGGAAAAATTTGTAATCGATACTTAGTTTTTGTGCTTCGAGTAAGTTATTGTTTTCTTACGAGCAGCTGATTGGCTCAAACAAACTTTCTCGGAATGTATTGTCATTTCTCTGTTCTCCGGTTGGTCAACTTTGTCTATGTTGCCTCAGTTGTATATAAAGTCGCACTGTAAGATGAAAAGCTATTAGGATCAATTCTGAACGATCGAGTCTATTAAGTGTTCTTCCTTATTCTGATGCAATAACATTAGCCTGACATTATGACTTAATACCGTCAAGAACTAGACCAAACGTCGAACTTTTCATGAGGCGAACCAAACTCTAATTTGGGTCGACCTAAATAAATAAAGATCGTCTGTTGGGTCAGACGTCGAACTTAGGACGCGTCGAACCAATCAACTGAATCAGACCAAAAGGCAATTTTAATAACTTTTCTCCCGAAAAGGCTAAATATACATTATGATACAAATGTTTAATTAGTTTGTCGCATGTGAAGATCGACGTTTGTCTCTTAGACGATCTTCAAACGTTCTATCCGTCTGAGGCGGACGGACAGAACGTGTTGGACGATCCATACTCATTCAGACGAACTTAACTGAGCTAGGCATAGGCCAAACGTCGAACGTTTTCATGAGACGAACCAAACTTAGTGAGTTTAGTTCATGAAAAGTTCGACGTTTCGCTCAGTTCAGTTCGTCTGAATGAATTTGGATCATCCAACACCGTCTATCCGACTTCAGACGGATAGAACGTCTGAAGATCGTCTCCGAGACAAACGTCGCGCGTCGATCTTCACATGCACAAACTAAACAAATAAATTAAAAATTTGTATGATAATGTAAATTTAACCTCCTTCGGGAGACAATTTATTACTGATCTGATTCAGTTGATTGGTTCGACGCGTCCTAAAATCGACTTCTGACCCAACAGACTATCTTAACTTGATTTAAGTCAACCGAAATTAGAGTTCGGTTCGTCTCGTGAGAAGTATGACGTTTGGCCTAGGCCTAAGACATCAGTTTGTGTTGTCACCCCAACGTCAGTCTAAAATGACAGCTTGTCTCGGTCACGAAACCACGCTACAAATGGCGTTTTGTTCATAAAAGTTCCTTTCACTTCATTCATTTAGTCTCAATGTCACTTTTGTAGAGATTTCATACTTACAACTGATTGAAAAGGTCGCTACTTTTCAGTTCACAAATGCTTTCAAATGTGCATACTATTTCTTCCAGAGCGTCAGTTGCCTGTTCCGCTGGACAAGGGTAATGAATGCTCTGAGAACGAGATTATCAAAGCAGTAGGAGATCAGACTCACCGCGCACGAACACAGAGTAACGGCTGTGTAGTGTGCGCGTACGACTTACGTGTGGCCGTACATGAAAGTCTGCCAGCCTCATTGCATCTTGTCGCCTTACATCTTGTCTCTTGTCTCTTTGTTCTTCACATAAATTAAGGAGACTTAGTATTGGATATGTCTCATGGAATCAAACTATCCCATTTGTGGACTCAGTCAGATAACTCATCTGGACGAAGGTCTTTAGAAACACTTTCATTCAGTTTACATTCTGCACTCTTCGGTAACTGATCACATCTTTAAAATGACATTTTGTTATGTGGTCTGACATGCGATACAGAAATTCATGTTTGGTGAGTAGCTTGCCCTGTTAACTTCGGGCAGATTTATAGGTGAGAAAGGTTATTGAATTAGGGAAACTAAAGTGAACTATAGATTTGTGTATAGCACTGTTACGAAAAAGGTTGCTTCTTGAACCCCTTTAAACAACAGTGGGAATCAAACCATTAACTGTCAACCTTTGACAAGATTTAACGCAAGGACGCTCTATAAAAAGGCAGTTTCTCAGGGAAGAACAGGAATCATTTGTCAATTATCAACAGTTAATTAATGAGAAAATATTACCTTGGCAATAAATAATACGCCATTACCGAATTGCCCCAAGCCTCTGCTTCAAAGTGAGGCTAAGTGCGAAACCATTGGTAGAAAATTATTTTTATGGTTATGCAAATAACACTGAGCCTCGTTTTGAATATGAGAATCAGTTTGGAACTCAGAATGGCCTATAACTTTTAGATTGTCATTCTCAAATTGATTTCGTTCAGGAAAAACATAAAAAGAAGAACAATTTTGGCAAATAAGTAGATAAAAAACTGTGTTTAGTCTTTTCTTTTGAAGCCATTGAATATAGTCTTAGTGACTTCATTCCCGCCCTCAAAAAAACACAGTGTTCTTTGGAAGTGTCCCAACTATTTTTGTCTGAGACTTTAGCATGTCAATTTCTATCAGATTTTAATACACTCCTGGAGTTTTAACAGCCAAAAAAAATACAAAAAATACTTAGAAAATACTTTAATAATCTATCACAAAATATATACAATAATTGGAAGGTTACAATCATTGAAAGCTGACGCAATAACATAGTTCTAAGTTGCTGTCAGGTTTTAGAGTAATTTTACTAATCCCGTGAATTAGGTGGTAGAATACTACGCACTATTATGCACTAATTCTATTGTCTTCTTTTGTTTATTTGTAGCTATTTTGCACTATTAGTTGTTGTTATCTGTTTCACGGTCCAAGTAAGATCGCTCTATTACACTCCTGGCCCCAGTTGTTTAATAGGTGGATAGCGCTATCCACTGGAAAAATCTCTGTCCACTAAATAGCGCAATTGGTTCCCTAACACTTGTCCGTCTGCTGGACAGTGATTTACCCGAAGACTAACACTATCCATCTTTTGAACAGCTGGAGCCTGGAGTTTTAACAGCAAAAAATTAGAAAATGTATATACTTTAATAATCAATCACAAAAATATGTACAATTTATTACAATAGTCAAAAGGTACACGTAATTACAGTCCTTAAAATCTGATAACATAGAAGAGTTCTAAGGTGTTAAACCTATTAAGCTTGAAATAACTCCAGCTATTCTCAGAGGCTTTATTTAAGGTAATTCAAAACTGCATTCTAGATTCGACGCTGTGCCGATTCCGGATTCCAGATACTGAATTCCAGATTCCTTGTCTGTGGAACTTGGACTTTGGATTCCAATCGTTAGCGGGATTGCGAATTCTTTGACGTGAACTGCTGATTCCAAAGTCCAGGATTTCTGATCCAACAAGCAAAGATTTCCCGAATTCCGGATTCCAAAAGAAAAAATTCCAGGATCCCCGAATCCTGATTTTTACCTTACATGGGGCGAGATTTGATTTATAAAAGTTAAGAAAACGGAAGAAACCGTGAGCATGTGAAGCAAGCTAAGGAGACATCTTGGAGAAAACAAACAAAAGTAACAGAGTGGTTTTAAAATAAGAACCGTAAAGGAATCCGGGAAATTTGTGCTTGTGAAATCTAGAATCCTGGGTTTTGGAACCCGGAATACAGCTCAAGGAATCCGGAATCCTACAAAGGGTTGGAATCCAGAATGTAAGTTCCACTGACAAAGACTGTAATCCAGTAGCTGGAATCCGGAATCCACGGCGTGGAGTCCAGAATCCAAGACTGTCTAACAAATCAAAAAGCAATAAATTAATCGCAGATATACAAGACAGCGAGTGAGAACAAGTAGCAACTGCGTGCTTTTTGTAATGTTCCTGGGTAATTAGTTACCTTGTCCTTAGGTATTTGCATCATCAACAAAAGGTCTTCTAAATTGGCTGCCGTGCAAAAACAAAGAAAGGAACACTTACATTTTTTGGGGGCATGCAAAGTTCAGTTCCTTCGCCTCCTTGAGCAAGTGTCTCAACTATTTTCTCCGGGGTTGTAGGCAGAAGGTCTGAGCTGGCTCGATCAAACTACCAATCGAGCGACCTTAGACCGTCTGTCAATCAAACTACGAAACAAAACTTGGCTTAGGTTGTCGTGATCGTGGATGATATTTCTGAAATGTCAAGTTAAGGTCGTGATAACCAGAAATAACGCGAAAGCGATCTCTTTTTCTCAATTTCTTTTTCGGACTAATGATGACATAAGGATAAACTAACTAGTCTGTGACTATCCAAAGAAAAAGACACTTACACATTATTTAAAAAACAATAGAAGTAACCGCAGTATATCCAGTTACACGAATATACATTAGAAAATGATAATTCACTTTAAGTAACGTAAAAGTTTGGTTCACTCTTGTTCACTCTAATAAAAGAAAATGAAGAACTGAAGTTGGTTAGCTAAAGATAGGGTTTGTTCCAACCTAGCTGTCCCAAAGGTACGTTATTTCTTTTGTCAATTCATAGGAACATATAAAAGCCAGTGGAATTCGCGGAAATAATTTAGTCTCAGGCCAGATAAACTGTCTGCCTGTTGGAAAGTTTCGTCATCCACATTAAAAGAAAACAAAAGAGCAGATGAAAATAAAAAGGCATTAGTCTCGATAACTGGCTAACGATTCATTTAGAATATACTGTGAGTATAGTTCCTAAACAGCCTATCATGAAAAACTACAATTTGAGTCCTGACTTAATAATAGTGACGTCAGCAAACGGCCTTAGATGGGTTAATCCTATGTTCACACTCTATCGGATAGCTTTTGCGCCGCCAAGAAAACTAACTGGATAGGGCTTCTGTTCACGAGCAAAGATGGTTGTGGCGGCGCGATTTCTGTGACGAAACAAAGCTGCGCAGTTCCGATTGATCTCTAAAGCAGAGAGTCACATATCGGATAGGTGTTCATGCTATACCGGATTGCTTTTGGCGGCGCCACAAAAAGCTATCTGGTATGGCGTGAACATGGCGCAAGTATCACGTTTACGCCAAAAGGGAGAACGGCAACTGACAATAGATATGCTCATACGATAATCACTAAACGTATGTATCCAACAAAAATTAAGCAACAAAGAGCGCTTCCTCAAGTTTTCATTTAGGTCTTAAAAGCTCTCCATCTGCAAGGTGATCTGTGACGTCACTACGGGGGCCTGGGGAAAGAAATTTTAATGCCGTATCCCATAAACCAAAGCTGACGGGAACAGATTGAATTGAATTGAATTGGTGCGCGCGTTGGTTTATGGGATACGGCATTAAAATTTCTTTCCCCAGGCCCCCGCAATGACGTCACAGATCACCTGGTGTAGATTGGGGGATTTCCGTGCATTCTCTCACGGCTCGCTTCCCTCGCCACTCAAAATGGAGAGCTTGCACGCAGTTTTGTTAAAACACGCATCGGAAAAACCGTATACACTGATTGTCAAACTTAAGAAATTGTCACGTGGTTATATTTGCCGTTTGCCGTAAACATGTTGTTTAATCTCTTTACTATCTGTCATCTCCAACTTTAACTTAGCTACAAGGAAACGCGACTATGAGTGAAACAGGCTGGTATAGGGATGTAAAAAATGCTAAAAAGTGAAAACGCTTACTTGTCTCTCAGCTTGGCTTGTTACCGCTCCCTCTTGACCAAGCACTTCGCGGTCCGCTACAAAGGAACAAATCACGAGTTATTTCAAGAAAATGGGGTAACGTCAATTTAAAGCTTATTCCAGGCGTTCAGATAGTAGAGGGCGGTCGAAAATTGACGAGAAAAAAAGGGAGAGACCAGAGAGACATAAGGGAGGGCTTTCGCCCCCGGAGAGTGACTCTCCCCTCGTTCTTCCCCTCTTTTCTTCCGCGTAACTCGCCCCCCACTATCCGAACGCCGTGCTCTACTATCTGAACGCCTGGAACAGGCTACGTCTCTGATATCATATTAACGCTTCTAACTACTTCTGGACAGGGCCTTGTAAGAACTACTGAGGCTTACTAAAGTTGTACTTTTGGTGGGTAAAATGACAAGTTTTGGTTATTCACAAAATGAATCAGTACTCAGGAGCCTATAGGCTCCTGAACGAGTAAATGTTTTAGAATTAAAACTGAAACGTGACTGAAAAAAAACTATTTAGGGTGTAAAAGACTAAACGTACGCGTAAGAATGCAGCTATAGGGTGCGCGTATTACTTTCACTCTTCTTTTTTGAAACATATTTGTTTCTATGATGTTCCAAGTGAACCCTTAGTGATCTAGCTCCATGTAGGGTGATCCAGATTTCAGAATCCGGGAAATTGTTGCGAGTGGAATCTGGAATCTTAAGCTTATTTCAGCTCAAGGAATCCGAAATCCTGCAAAGAATTGGAATCCCGAATCTACGACTGCGTTGGATTATCTTAAATTTAAATGATGCGACACTTTTAACGAGTGTAATAGAAGAAGGGGGACATATAAATTACAGGCCGTGGGGCTAAGACTGGAAGCAGAAATACGCATTTTCAGTACCACTTCCAGGTCTACAAGTCAGTAGTGGCCGACGAAAAACTTCCCAAAAGAGACCCATCTTCTTTTATTAAAATCATAAGAAATATATAGTACCGTGCAAAACTTCTGACGAAAAGGTTTCATTTGTATGGTGAAATCACAGATTTTCTTCACAGATTTCAATGTAAAAGTGACAAATAATGTTCGTGGTCTAGGATTGAATGGGTTAAGGATGGTAGTCGTTTATTTAGTAGGAATGTGTTTTGCGCAGAACAGAAAGGTCGTCGTCCGATTACTTCGCAGTAACGTTCTTTAGGCGAGTTCATGATTGGAGAACAGTTACTCCAGGTCTTAACGGGCTTTTGGAACCTCCGAAAACCGTGTCAGCATTCACTGTTGTTGCTTCTGAAAATTTTACTGATTTTAGTGTAATACCAGCGTAGTTATACAAAATGACTAAGAAATTATGATGGAGATGAATGATAGATAAATGATCAACTTACTATACGACCAGACGAGGTTCAAGTGTTTCTTCAGTACACTGAAGCGCGGGCTTTCCGTTGTCTGTAAATTGCCATGTTTCCTGAAAAAAAGTCAAGCTCTGAGGGACCTGAATTGATTTTTCATATCTATTAAATGAGTATGAATAACAATTGCCAATTGAGTCGAAGTTGACATTTTAAAATGACAATAATAAAGGTTAACAATCCGTCAAGTTAAATTGTTCATCGTAAGATTTAGCTTTGGACGCACATAAACAAGACTTTACTCAGTTAAAAAAAATTTTCCCAAATGCTATTTAAAGAAACTGCTTCATTCAGCGAAATGCCTTCTTTTTCATAGCTGAATACTTACATCGTAAAAAAACGGTTCTTGGGGGTAGTTTTCAGATTCCTCGTCCTCTGCCGTATCATCCGATTGTAATCTTTAAAACCAAAAATAAACGAAAGCAAAATGAGAACAAAGAAGAAAATAACTATATCAATGATCAATTGTGATAACAACGGATAAAACCCACACTCATGCGAAGGCTACATCTTAGGTGAGTAGGGGGGGGGGGGGGGGCACTCCCTTATTTGGCATAAAAGGGTAAGTGCTGCTGAATAGAGTATGGTTTTCAGGACCTTGAGTCTCAAACAGGGCAATGAACAGCCTGTCTTTTTGGGCCGGAAGCTTTTCAAAGAGTGTCAACGTTTGAGATGAGTGGTCTGCATTTGTAATCACCATTTCTTTTTCCACAACATCTAATTCCATGATTAATGCTGTATGCAAAACGAAATGAATCAAAGTAATTAAATGACGAGGTCTTTTGTCTTAAATAGGCTAGTGAAACATACTATTTTTGTCTTAAACGGGGTCAAGGCTTGAAGTACGTCGGCGGCACACCTCTACCTAACCTTCCCTTAATTGCAAACCCCTTTCCCCCACCCCCCCCACACTTCCCCGTGGGGAGACTTCTGCTTACCGGCGTAAGCACGAATTCGAAACATGCGAACTAAGAACAGTGGCTGCATCAGAGTATCGTGTGGTACAAGGCGAAATAACCTACCCAGGATGCACCGGTTCTTCTCGATCAGTGGAGTAAGCTTTGGGGTCATCATCCTGAATAAACATGTAAACGAAAATGTTCATATTTACTAGAATTGGAAATTAGGTGTATCAGTCTAGTTTGCTTAGTTTAGTTTCTTCTCTGATGGTAGTGATGGTAGATGGTAGGTATTCCATGCCGTGGATTCCAGATTCCAGGAGTTTCAAAGTGGGTGTTGGCTCGCGTAAAGAATGCTAAGAAATGAAAACGCTTACTTGTCTCTCAGCTTGACTAGGTTTGTTACCGCTCCCTCTTGACCAGGCACTTCGCGTTCCACTTCAAAAGAACAAATGGCTAGTTATTTCAAGAAAATGGCGTAACGTCACTGATACCATATTACGGAGCTTAAGCAAAGACGTTTTTGAGCGTTACACGTCAACCGGAAGTGAGGCCTTCTACCTTTTTATACGCCTTGACGCTATCAAATTTGTATTGCTAACTTTCTTTTCTCTCATAAAGACGATTCACCCGAGAGTTCAACCAAACCACCGTCCAATGATGCAAAAAATCCAGGCTTCCGGTTGACGTCCGTCGTTCAAAAACGCTGTTCCTTCCGGACTGGGATTTATAAGAAGCTCCTTAATTGGTTCTTTTGGTGGTAAAATGTCAAGTTTAGGTTATTCCCAAAATGAATCAGGAGCCTGCAGGCTCCTGAACGGGTACAAAGTTTAGAATTAAAACTGAAATGTGTCTGAAACAAAATTCTTTACGGGTGTAAGTTCGAGTTCACTCCGGTTCCCTCTCATGGCTCTATATTTGTTTACAAGATACCACCAGAAAATGCCATGCCGGCGCGAGTCACCCCGGCGTGAGTTCACCCCGGTTCTTGTACCGGGGTGAGAATTTCACTCCGGTACGAAATCTCGCAGGGGTATCATGTAAACGCGAAGCGACCACCCGTTTCGGTTTGAAATCGGTCTGCCGGTAGACTGGAACGGGTAGCGCATGCGTAATGTTTGCGATTTTGAATCACACGTGTATTTTATCAACATGAAGTGTACCTTCAAATAACGACATATGAAATGACTCAGACATCATGTAAACGCGCCGATTCGAAATCAAAAAGTCATCCTGGTATGAAACTCGTGCCGGTGCGAGTTTTCTCATGTAAACACCCCCTTACTTTCACTCTTCTGATTAAATCATATTTGCTTCTATGATGTTCCAAGTGGACCCTTACTGATCTCGCTCCACGTAGGGTGACCCAGATTTCAGAATCCGGGAAATTTTTTCGAGTGGATCTGGAATCTTAAGCTTTGGATTTCCTAATTCAGCTTAAGGAGTCCCGAATGCAGTACCTGGAATCCGAAAACCATCGGCGTGGAATCCAGAATCCAAGACTGTTTTGGATTATCTTAAATGATGCGATGATGATAACGGACGTATTACTAGAAGGGGGGACATATAAATTACAGGCTGGGGGCTAAGATTGGAAGCAGAAATACGCATTTTTAGTATCACATTGAGGTCTACAAGATCGTCAACCCCTAATATAAGTAGTGGCCGAAGAAAAACCTCCCAAAGGGTCCAACAAAATCACAGCAAATAAATATTGCTGAGCAAAAATTCTGACAAAGAGGTTTCATTTTCATGGTAAGATCACAGGATTTCCTCCACAGATTTCAAAGTTAGCGTGCCAAATAATCAGGTCTCCAAACGTGCTCGTTTTTTCAGTACGAATGAAGTTTTGCATGTGCAGTACAGAACGGTCGACGTCCGAGCACCTCGCAGTAAATTTCTTTAGGCGGGTACATGATTGTAGAACAATTACTCTATGTCTTAAAGGGCTCTTGAAACCTCCCACGAAAACCCTAAAGCGCGTCAGCATTCATTGTTGTTGCTTCTGAAAATTTTACTGGTTTTAATTAATACCTGCGTAATTATGCAAAATGACCAGGAGATTATGATGGAGATGAGAGACGGATAAATGATCAACTTACTATACCAAAAGACGAGGGTCAAGTGTTTTTTCAGTACACTTTCGTACGGGCTTTCCGTTCTCTGTATATTGCCATGCTTCCTACAAATAAAAAATCAAGCTCTGAGAGACGTGAATTACAATAATGTTCACCAAAAAAAATAAAAATAAAAATAAAAAAATAATAATGAACAAAAGTGCCGTGTTTTTGTTTGAGTTTTAGTCCAAACGTTTCGGGCCCTGGCCCTTCATCAGTGGCGTTACCACTGATAAAGATATGCCCTTAAAAACAAGTCCGTCAAGTTAAACTGTTCACCGTGACCTTTAGCTTCGGACACACATTAAAACATTTCTCATTTGAAATAAATTGTCACGAATGCTATTTAAAGAAATTGCTTTCCTTTTCATTGTTTAATACTTACTTCGAAAGGAAACGGTTCTTGGGGGTAGTTCTCAGATTCCTCGTCCTCTGCCATATCCGATTGTAATCTTCAAAATTAAAACCAAGGATAAATGAAAGCAACATGAGAGACAAGAAGAAACTAACTATCAACAATTAATTGTAAAAACAACGTATAAAACCCACATTCATGCGAAGGTTACATCTTGGTTGTGGGGGGGGGGGGGGGGGTGGGGGGAGGGGGAGGCACTCCATTATTTGGCCTGGTTTTCAGGACCTTGAGGCTCAAACAGGGCATTGAACAGCCTGCCTTTTTGGGTCGTTAGCCCCTCAAAGAGTGTCAAGGTTTGAGATGAGTGATCTAAATCTGTGGTAGCCACCATCTTTTTATTCCAAAAAATCTAATTCCTTGATAATAGTTTAAAAAAGTACTTAATTCTGTGTAGAAGACGAAATGAATCAGAGGGCTAAATGAGTTAGTGAAACGTACTATTTTCCTCTTAAACAGGTTCAGGGCTCGAAGCCCTCGGCGGCACACCTCTACCTAAACTTCCCTTGATTGCCAACCCCCACCTCCACCCCCTTGGGAAGGCTAGAGCACCGACTTCTGCATACCGGCGCAAGAATGAATTCGAAACATGCGAACTAAGAACAGTGGCTGCATCATAGTATCGTGTGGTACAACCTACCCAGGATGCACCGGTTCTTCTTCTCGCTCAGTGGAGTACGCTTTGGGGTCACCATCCTGAATAAACAGGTAAACAAAAATGTTCATATTTACTAGAATTGGAACTTAGGTGCAGTCTAATTTACTTAATTTAGTTTCTTCTTTGATGGTAGTTAAATAAAGCACTTGGATTCCATGCCATGATGGATTCCGGATTCCAGGATTTTCAAAGTGGGTGCCGGCTCGCGTTGAATTTTGAAGACGTTCCTGATAAGAAGGCAGCCACAAATGAACTTGAATGAAGTCTGATTAGATTACTATGGTAAACAAAAACCCGAAATAAAATACTTGACGCTTAATTTTTCGTCGTGCAACTTAGCTTCGTCCGCAGATTCAATACATTCACGCTGCATTCACCCGTGAAACTGAAATTTTAGGCGATATCAAACTCGTAACCAACTGTGCACGCGCAAGGCTGATGTTACAGCCAGAATAATTTAGAACCAAATTGGATTTTTCCGCTGTATAGAGTTAAGAATAGCATGGTGTCTCACTATCGCTCGCCCGCAGAAGATTCGGCTGTATTAAAACTCGAAGCGTTGGGGGGCAAGGGATGGTGCAGTGGTGAGAGCGCTCGCCTCCAGCCAATGTGGCCCGGGTTCAAGTCCCGGCGTCGACGCCATATGTGGGTTGAGTTTGTTGTTGGTTCTCTACTTTGCTCCGAGAGGTTTTTCTCCGGGTACTCCGGTTTTCGCCTCTCCTCAAAAACCAACATTTCCAAATTCCAAGTCGATCAGGAATCGGGTAGAAGAAGAACCACTTAGTGGATGTGCTACCTCCAAATAATTATCATCATCATCATCATTGTTATTATTATTATTAAGTGTGGACATAGGACAGTATATATATATTTTTTCAGTGTAAAGTAGCCAATATAAAGACTTAAAGTGCAACCACCATAGAACTAAGTCCACCTTTCTTTCTCCTAGCTCTTTCTATTTTCCGTTCCTTTTCCTTTGCTAGCGTGATTTTCGAGCTTATCGAGCGCAAAAAAGATTCGTTTTCAAAAATTGGCTGGATATATATTACCAAAGATTTGAAAATGTAACTGAAGGAATGGAGCGTAGCTAAAAGGAATAAAAGGCAGGAGTACATAAATCATAAGTATATCTCCTACCGAGTAACGTTTTCCTGTATCCATGGTGCAACCTAAAGAGAAAAAGAAATTCGTATCAAAAATATTGTTGAAAAGGTGACGCAAATTTACAATCGGTAAAATAGACCATACAATACACTTATGTGTGTGTGTGTGTGTGTTTCTTTGTAACAAGCTCATCAAGGGCTTTAGGTGACGTAGCCAGGGAAGGGCACCTACTCAGGCAGCGCCACAGGTTTAGGACATATCTCCCCCGTGGGGTTACTCCGGGGTTAAGGACACGGGGATGATCGAAAGGGGGCAGAAATCCTCACCCCCAAAAATCCCTAGGGCTTCTAACGAAACTCGGAGAAATCCCTGGACCACATACATTTAACCTCCAAAAAAAACATGCCCATACTCTGTAACCATGATGATTGCAAGGCAGAACTACACGGCCGGCCGGCATACGCGCGCGGTACTACCGCAATCCGATTGAAGCAGTATTGAGCGCGTACATGCGTATTTCAGATTGTTTTGAATACCCAAACCCCACCCACTGCCCCTTCCCCCTCTCCAAAAAAAAGAGGCTGCAAAGCACTAAAACGATACTTGGCAAATTTCCCGAACTAAAAAAATATTCCGAAATTTCAAACCCCCCAAAATCCTTTGATCATTCCCGACACTAAATGACGCAATGACGCAAGGCTAGGAACAACAGTACAGTGGATGAAGGAATAATGTAATGACAACAGAATCACAATACACAGCTAAAGCCGACTATATGGATAACCGCTTAGACCGGAGAGATATCTTTAAGAATTCTGTTCAGACTGAAGCAATGTTTAAAAGAGCTCAATTTTTTAAGCAAGGACCAGCTTACAAAAAAGAAGGACCGGATCCTAATAAAGGATCTAATCAGCAATAAGTGAAAATATAGGACAAAAAAGGCAAGGCTGATTTTACAGTCGGGAATATATAATCTTTTAACCAATATTTCGGAAGGCACAGCCTTCCTTCTTCAGGGTCTTACATATAATGAGACGTTACAATTTGAAAATAAGAGAATAGCGTGCAATAAAAGAGCGACGACTTGCCCTCATGAACATAGTCCACGGAATAATGGCCAGATAAAGCCGGATAAAGATGTTTTGTTTGAGGATCTGCCGGAAAATGGAAACCAATTCAGTCACTAAAAGCAAGCCGTAGCAACCGGGTAGGAGAGAACCCTGGGAACGAGGTTGTCCTACGCAGACGTTCATAACGAACACGTGACTAAACCCTTATGCAGGTACAACTTCCTGTTTTCGGTATCATTTTTAGAAGGTATCACCTGATGTATGGAGTCGTTCGTGTCGCCAACATTCGCGCAGGTTGGCTTCAGTTGTTGCTTGTTTACGTGCCTGAGAAAGAAACTTAGACCAACTAGATTAAAGTACAGCCGGCCACTTATTTGCATCTGCAAATAAACTATTGTGTAGATGCTTCGTTCTCTAGCGCGTTCTGCAAATGTCTGTTAGCAGGTGGTCACGAGGAGTTCTTGTCACCACGATATTTATAGCTATCACCTAATATATGCATGTCGTGAATCACGAAAGTTATTTCTTTGTTTCAAATGATCACTGTTCTTGATAACATCTGATAGCAAACAATACTTTTTAAGTGCTTTTTCCAACTTCAATAAAACTAAAAAATATATATGTTCTTCTGAACAAAACTCTAAATTTACCCGGTTGGAACAACGACGTAACCAGTGAGATAAGAGAAAAGCATGTTATACCAACAAGATTTGCGATACTGCCGTCACCAAGATTCGCCGCGAGTTTATAAATTGTTCGCGTGTATTATAACTCAATAGAGAGATTAAGATTCACGTTTACGGCATACGGCAAACGGCAAACGTCAGTTGAAAATTTCTCAGAATAGAAAATAAGCAGATAAAAACAGTCCAGAACGATTCTTGTGGACAAAACTGGCATAAAACTACTTATTTTTGTGTAGAAGCAATAAACAGTAAACGAAAAATAAGGGGAAAACTTGGTCACGTGGTACAAATTCACGTTTGCCGTTTGGCGTAAACGTGAATCTTAATCTCTCTAGTGTTCTGGATGTGCGTGAAAAATTTTGGCGAACCACAAATCAATCAAAACTTGCCAAGGGACCGAAAAATTACACATTTTGGCCTGCAATCACGGACTTTATTAGAAACATGTTGTCTTGAGTCGCCGTCTTCACTTTCCGCTCGGTACCGGCGGGTGTCGTTTTATCTACCCTGTTGTTAAAAATGTACAAAAGAAATGCGGGGAAATGTGATCATACCTTACCTCGTTCGCGATCAAAACACCGTGTTGGCGAAACAATTTTGTGTAGACAAGGTCGCGTGGATGGAAGGTAATGTTTTGACGGCTGATAAATACAGTCTTTGTTTTCGTGACGACCTTATTCCACCGCTCACGTGACTGTTTGAATTTTTTGTACATTACTAAGAAACCGAAAGGTTTGCATATACTTGGCCACATTAACATTAATTAAATAAAAACAGAAACCCATAAGGGGTTGTTCGGTTGAACAACCCCTTATGAGTTTCTGATAAAAACCATTAAAACTATAAATAAAAAAGCTGTACTTTAATGTTAGTAAATAAGCTGGAAAGCAAAATGAACTGAATTTAAATTGTGTATCAATACACAGAAAAGAGAAGTCCAAAGACTACTACAGCTGATACAACGTATATTAAAAAATTTTCAAACGATTTTTCGGCTGGTCAGACCTGTCTTCTTTAGGTTTTCAGATGTTACTGTGTTTTCTTTAAAAAAATTAATTACGCACAATATTAGGGAGAATGTCGCAATAGAATGAAAGACAATTGTTAGGAGCGGAGAGGCGGAAGTAGCGTACAACATCGAAAAGAAAAGAAAGGGTTACACGGTTTATCACATCAGTTTAGGTCATTTGGTTTCTGTCGAATGTTACTCCCTCGCCTTATGAACTGCGTCATCCAAGTGAAGAAGGAACTATTTCTAGTGTAATTAGTATTGTGTCGCCCTAAGTAAGGGAATCGGAATTCCGGAATCCAGCAAATTTTTACTGTGGAATTCGAAATCGTAAGCTTGGAATCTGGAATACAGCTCAAGGAATCCGGAACTCTTTAACGATTGAAATCTAGAAACCAAGTTCCACTGACAAAGAATCAGCCAAAATCCAGTACCTAGAATCCGGAATCCACGGCGTGGAATCCAGAATCCAGGGCTGTCTTGAATTCCCTTTAAGGCAAAAAGGGGCGATTGCCATTATTCCTTACCATACTAGCAACTTTACATAACGACCTTAAATCTATCGAAAAGATCGTTTTCCTGCTCTAAAAGCCATTGTCAAAAAAGAACGGACATTGAGCATAAATAGTTTTAGCACTGCAAGGCCTCTAAACTTCCAATGGAAGCTGTCAGAATATTAACAAGAGACGACCAAGAAGACTAATGCCGAGGAGGCACTGCTAATTAACAATTATTCCTCGAGCCCGAATGGGCTCTGAGTCAATAGCCCATGAGGCCGAAGGCCGAATGGGCTATTGACTCAGAGGCCATGAGGGCGAGAGGAATAATTGTTTTAGTAAAATCTAACTAGTTGGTCAAAAATATGAAGATTAAAAGAACTTTAGCTAGTTAAAGCTGGACTTTAATCCTTTTTTGTCGCCAAAAAGCCCGCGCTTTTCGCTACTAGTAGGCTATAACATATAGCCTAGCAGTAGCTCAACCAATCAGAACGCAGCATTGATGATAGACCACTAGTTGGATTTTACTAATCAAGAATATTCTGTCAAACACTGAGAAGAGACTGGGACCTTTACTCACTTCCACATATAAACCGCGCGTTAAATGGTCACGTGATTTACGATGATCACGTGATCGTTGCCGCAATCAAACACTG
Source organism: Porites divaricata (assembly GCA_038088405.1). NCBI lineage: Eukaryota > Metazoa > Cnidaria > Anthozoa > Scleractinia > Poritidae > Porites > Porites divaricata. Next base: position 941,067 of record JBBMOI010000009.1, read on the forward strand.
GACTGACGAGAACGTTGTCATAATGTTGGAATATTTCTGTTTAAACTATATTTGTCCTGAGACCGTATTTGTAATAGGTTCTAAATATCCCTTGGTTTTTTAGAATAGTTTTAACTTCAGTGAAACCGCTCCTTTGGGACTCCTCTTCGGAGGATACCTCATTCAAAGAACACAATCATCTTTCACCTCTAAAAAAAATTCCATAAAATCTTTCTATGGGTAAATAGCGAAGATATGGTCTGGTGGTACAAATTGACGTTTGCCATTAGCCGTACACAACTTAGTCCAAAAGACTTCTTGTGTAGCTTGTCCTACGTGCCGGTCTTAGGCGGTTCTAATCAAAGCAGGTGTTGGTTGCTGCTGGCACGTAGAATCATGTTTCTCTAGCTGATTATGCGAAGCACTGGTGCAGTTTTTGCTGGGGCCGAGGAGAAGTTATTCTTGTGGTGGAAGGCCGCCAAACGACCCATAACGCACTCTCGGTATCTTTTCACGCCCCCACACGGTAGCGAAGGTATGCGAGCTGAAAGAGAGAAAAACAGGATTAAGAATCAATTTAATAAGTATATTTTATTTTTTAGCGAAGCCCGACGCGCGCGCGAGCGTAGCCCCATAGCTAAGAAACTTTGGTTTTCTATCCATCCCAGAAATTTTGGTAGTCACTTGATTGTACTTCCACACTACAGGGAAACCAATGTGAAATGTCACACTATCAAGCTTGTGTGGGATACTGCAACCTGAAATTTCACATCCAAGTTGTGGTCAATTGACAGCTGTCAAAACAGGGTATCCGCTGACCAGTATCACCTGGCAGTATTGTGGGCTCAGGCGTCGACCTATCGAGGTAAGTGGTTTTTTTGTAAGTGTTCTGCTGACAAGTTACTAGTTTTCATTAGCCTGTTCACAGACCCTCTATTTTCTCTTCAAACTCCGTCGAGCACGGGTGATAAAACTAAACCGCAGGGGATTTACTGACCACCAGCGCAAGGGGGTAGTGGTGGGGGAAGAAGAAAATAGACGGACGTTCTTTATTTTTCTTTCTCGCGCTCCGCGCTCGTTCTCGCGCGCTCGCCGATGTTTTCGAAAAGAAAAAGAAAACAACGTCCGCGTACAGGCTAAGTTTTCATCTGATCGCAGGCTTTGGAATGGTTACAAGGTAATTGTTTCAAGTAAAATATACATTTGGTTACAAGGTAATTGTTTGAAGTAAAATATAGATTTATTAACGGGAGCTTCCCCTCTAGCCAGATTTTCCATTCTATACAATTAATCAGTGGCGAGGAAGCCTAAATGAAACCACAAGGCTTACGTTACACAAGGGTTCCTATTTGCAACCCGCGTTTTTTAGCATGGACTAAAGGTAGTCGAACCTCTATAGAACATCCAAGCCACTCTATTATGTTTAAGTGTCAGTTAAGTACCCAATTCAATTTAATTTAAAGGTTGTCATGAGCAGGGCATTCTCTTTCGATATGCTCCGCATTATGGGATGATTATGCATACTTCCTACCTACCTACTGGTCAGCGGTCACGTTTAAAAGAAGTTATTCAGATGCAAATTAGCAGTGATATAAACCCCAGGAGGCGGCGTAATAACCAGTTCTTCCTTTCGTGCTTTACAAGGTCAGCGAGTTCGTTTTTATTTATCCGTTTTGCGTTCCTTGTTTTGGTTCGCTTTCTCAAGGGGTGTTCCTTGTTCGTTTACTCACATTTGTTCTTTGCGTCGTTTTACTCTTTTCTTTCAGCTTTCGTCGCTTATTTGACGCTCGACAGTCGACAGCAAGAGTTTCGCTTGCCCACGTGGTGATGTCTTCGCCAGCCAGCGCTAACACTGCACCTTTGGAACCCAATGTGGTGATTGCGAATGAAGTTCACGACGCGGTTGAGGTCGACGACACCGACCACGTGGAATTTGATTTGGATGAGTTGAAGGAACAGCTCGGAATCGACAGTATTCTTGAAAAGCTCAACGTCCTTGCTGCGAAGTTCTGTAGCGGGAAAGCTAGGACTGCCACGACTGAGTACTCTGGTTCAGAGGCTCACAATTCGAAGTCCTCTTCAGAAACCGCCCAAGGGGTTTTTGACCCCTCGGCCGCAGTAGTTTTACACGAAGTCGCATCGACTAATGAGCCTCACGAGGAGGAGTTTAAGCTCCCTTCGGTGTTCGAGGAAACCGAAAGTTTTGGGCCTGAGGTAGCTGAGGTCATTGCCCAACGTGTCAATGATGCATGCTCTAAGAAAGCTATGGATTCCAAGTTGAAGGATCTGTATGAGAAGTATAAGACCCCTGGTAATTGTAAATACTTGTGTGTGCCTAAAGTCAATTCAGAGCTGTGGCACGATTTGTCTAAGGAGTCTAAATCCAAGGACCTCGGTCTTCAAGAGCTCCAGAAAGGTATTGTCAAGGCATCTCAGCCTATAATACAGTTGTTTGATTCTGCACTTAAAGCTCGTAAGGACAAGTCTTCAATGGATCCCAATGTTCTGCTACCTTTATTGGCAGACGCTGTTACCTTTCTGGGGCATGCCTCGTTTCTTACGTCTCTTAAACGAAGAGAGTTTCTTAAACCCGATATCGCTAAGCCTTATCAGTCTGTGTGTAACAGGTCTAACGCCATTACAACTTGTTTGTTTGGGGATGAATTGCCCAAGCATATTAAGGAGATCGGAGAGGTCAATAAGATATCAAGGAAGGTGTCTGGCCGTCCGACTTCAATCAAGAATATGGTCAGCTCTTACAAGAGAGGGTCTGATGCACCTAGCAGGAGCTACACACAAAGGTCTGGTAGAAAGTCCACTTTTTTAGGCTACCGAGGTCGTGGAAGTTACTTTCACGACCGGCAACAAGTAGGAGGGCGATCAGCTCCAATGATCAGCACCAAACCACAGAAGGACAAAGTGTAAACAAGGTAAATGTACACTCTGTACCTTTGTTACAGGCTGGTAGTTTATCTGGGAATTTACCCAAATGGAGGGAGTTTACTAGTGATCCATGGATCCTACAAACTGTCTCAGGTTATCACCTTGAGTTTGAGACAACCCCTCATCAAGTAAATCTACCAAAGTTTCCTAAATTTAGTGAACGGGAAACTGCTATGATTGAGTCAGAGATTAACAAGTTAATTTCCAAGGGCGCTGTGACTGAAGTGTCTCCTTGTGATAACGAATTCATTTCTACAGTCTTTTTGGTTCCCAAGAAGACTGGGGACTTTCGGCCAGTTATAAACCTTAAGCCTTTAAATCAATTTGTCGAAAAGATTCATTTTAAGATGGAGAATATCCGCATGGCCTTGAATTGTATTTCCCCAGGGGACTTCATGGTCTCTATTGACCTTAAGGATGCTTATTTCAGTGTACCTATTTTCCAGCCCCATCGTAAATACTTGCGTTTTCTTTGGAATTTCAAGCGTTATGAGTTTACTTGCTTACCTTTTGGGTACAGCCTTGCACCCAGGGTTTTCACCAAGATTTTTAAGCCTGTTATAGCATATTTTAGATTTCTTGGCTTCAGGGTTATTATTTTCATTGATGATCTCATACTTATTGCAAGCTCTTATTATGAGTGTTTACAGCAACTTGAGGTCTTAAAACAAACTCTTTGTGAGTTGGGCTTTACTGTCAATGTTGAGAAATCTCAGCTAGTACCTGTCAATGAGATCCTTTATTTGGGTTTCATAATTAATTCCATAGCAATGAGACTGCAGCTGCCGGCTGTTAAGTTAGAGAAAATAGTCTCGGCCTGTAAAGCCCTTTTAGCTAAACCTCAACCTAGTGTTAGGGATGTTGCTAAAGTAACTGGGCTGTTAGTTTCTGCACTCCCAGCGGTGAATTATCTAGAGATGCATTACCGTTCTTTAGAGTTATGCAAGACTCAGACTTTGTCTGGTAGCCTTGATTATGATAAGATCCTTTCTTTAAGCTCTCAAGCTCGTTCTGATTTACAATGGGTCATTGAGAATATTACCCAGTGCAATGGTAGACTTTTTCGGGTTCCGAAAATTGACACCTACATCCAGAGTGATGCAAGTTTGATTGGCTGGGGGGCCGTGAGTGGTGGTCTGTCTGCATCTGGCAGATGGTCTCAAAGTGAATCCAAACATCATATTAATTACCTGGAACTTCTAGCATCATTTCATGCTCTCCAGTGTTTTGTCTCTAACTCAAGGTCCATTCATGTTAGACTTGCAGTTGACAACTCCACTGCAGTGGCCTATATTAATAATATGGGGGGTGTACGATCCCCCCTATTAGATTCATTGTCCAGAAGTATGTGGGACTGGTGCAAGTTGAGGGGTATTTTCATTTCTGCTCAGCACATCCCAGGGAAGATTAATAATGAGGCCGATACCCTATCCAGGGAAATCTCCTCTAATTTGGAGTGGTCCTTACATGGTGAGGTTTTTCAGGAACTTATTTCTCAAACCTTTATTCCCGAGATTGACCTCTTTGCATCTAGGCTTAATGCCAAGACTGCAAAGTTTATCTCCTGGCACCCACAGCCCGGTGCAGTGGCTATAGATGCCTTTTCTTTGAGCTGGGCTAATATGAATTGCTATGCCTTTCCCCCTTTTAGTTTGCTACCTCGAGTACTAGCCAAGATTCGCCACGACAAAGCCGTGGTTTTGTTAATTGCACCAGTATGGCCTACCCAGAGTTGGTATCCACTTCTGTTACAGTTGTCGACAGCTCAGCCAATCTTGTTGCCTCGTGTAGACGACCTTCTGAGTCTCCCTCACAACCAAGAACAGCACCCGCTGAGACACAAACTGAACTTGGCCGCTTGGATGTTATCAGGAAAACTCTGTCCAACAACGGATTTTCAGAGCAAGCAATTGACATCATCTGTGCATCTTGGACAGCGGGCACTGAGAAACAGTACAAGGGAGTGTGGGACAAGTGGTCTGGCTGGTGTCATAAACGGCAAATTGATTTACTTCAAGCTTCTGTCGTCCAGGTTGTGGAGTTCTTAACTGATTGTTATCATGAAGGCAAGGGATACAGTACCATTAACACTTACCGTTCTGCACTATCTACAACGCTTTGTTCCATGAATGATGATCGAGATTCTCTTGGTTCACACCCTTTAATAGCGAGATTACTCAAAGGCATTTACATTCTCAGACCACCTACTCCAAGGTATTCTTCTACATGGGATGTTTCTAAAGTGACTGACTATTTGAAGACTTTAGCTCCTCTACGCGAGCTAAGTTTAAAGTTATTAACTCTTAAGACTGTCATGCTGTGTGCATTAGCCTCGGCACAGAGACAGCAGACATTATCTGCTTTAGACCTAAATTTCAGAAAGGAATCTCAAGATTCAATTAGCTTTGTTGTGACTGATCGATTAAAGACTTCCAGGCCAGGGAAGTCTATTGAGATCACATTTTCGTCTTCAGGTTGTGCTTCAATTTGCCCGCTTGCTGCATTAAAGGAGTATATTTCTCGCTCTGAAACGCTTAGGTTTCGTAGTGGACATTTTGTTTCTAAATTGTTTTTGTCCTTCATTAGGCCATACAACCCAGTGTCCCCTAGGACAATAGCTAGGTGGATCATGTCAGTGTTACAGTCCGCAGGGATTGACACTTCGAAATTTAAAGCACACAGTGTAAGAGGGGCTGCCACATCTCATGCATATGTCACAGGCACCCCAGTTGCAGATATCCTTAAGATGGCAGATTGGTCTGGTGAGCGTGTTTTTCGCAGACATTATTTGAGAGACGTACTAGAGTAGGTCCAAGCCTTTGTCTTAATAAATTCCTTATTTTGCTGTATATGGAATTGCTTCGTGGTTTTAGGCCGCGGTTCTTTAAAATCGCATAATCATCCCATAATGCGGAGCATATCGAAAGAGAAATGAAAATTAGACGAGAGGTACTTACCTTGAAGTGTAATTGAAGTTCTCTTAAGATATGTGGAGCATTATGGGATAATGCTTCCCAACCCTGTCTATTTTCCCTTTTCGATGTTCCCACCCTTGGTTCTCTAGAGGACCTTGGCCTAAATCGTATTCGCCCTCCAGGAAGAACTGGTTATTACGCCGCCTCCTGGGGTTTATATCACTGCTAATTTGCATCTGAATAACTTCTTTTAAACGTGACCGCTGACCAGTAGGTAGGTAGGAAGTATGCATAATCATCCCATAATGCTCCACATATCTTAAGAGAACTTCAATTACACTTCAAGGTAAGTACCTCTCGTCTAATTTTCATTTTTTTAATACCAACATGCTTCTAAAATTCATACCATATTTTGGTTTTTATCAAGTAAAGTTTTGGGAAATAAATAAAATGGAAATACTATTTTCTGTGAGTAGGCGTCGCTTCCGTAATGATAAAAATGCCGATTTTCGCCGGCGGCCGGAGTTTCAGTGTGGAACCCCGTTAAAGCACCCTAATGCCTAAACACTGTTAATTATTCATTCAAAATATTTCGCAGTTTCTGATTGGCTCCAATCCTCCGACTAATTCTACTTAACCAACTGGCGCTTACCATATTTAGAAGACGTGGCAATATACCATCAATTCGATGGTAAATTTGATTGGAAACGAGGCTGAACCTTAGCATATTTGATTGAAAACGCCGAGGCTGCTTGGGCAAGAGTGAACTAAAAAAATGGCGTTCAAGGCTATTCGAGGACCAAATAGCTGACTTTTTGATTCGAAGAAGTACAAAAATACGCAAAACATATTACACGACGGACGTTATCCACTTTTTGAGGAGAAAAACCTTTTTTATATCCTCTAACATTGTGCCGAGAAATGGGCAAAAGTTTTGAAGAAAGTCTACGAGGAGGTAAGCATGTTTAGAACTTAGAAATATTTTGAATGAATAATAAAACAATTATTGAATTCGGCTGTCGTACGATGTGAATAATTCTGCAGGTCTCGGTGGATGTTACCCACCAAGGCCGAGGCCTCCTAATTCTTCACATCCTTCTCAGCCTCACGCAATAATTGTTAATTATTAGTCCAGTGTCAAGAAGGCATAAAGAAAAACATTCATCAATATAAATAATCGACCCTTTGTGTTAACTGAATATGATCAAATGTTTTGCTAGGAAACCAAATAACAGTTTTGACAGGTTTTGTAAACAATCCCGCTATGACAGATCTCGAATATATTCATAAAATGACGTGGCCGGTTAAGCAGAGAATCTTCATGGGCCGCTAAACATCAACTATTTTGTTTGGAATACAGCGCGTATTTTTTGATTGCCTTCTGTGTCTGTAAATCGAGTTATCTGTTTTAAAACAGTCAAAAACTGGACAAATCATAAAAATTCAAAATTGACAAAAAAAAAAAAAAATGAAGATAATTAAATGAAAAAATTGCATATCAATATACCAAGAAAACAAAGATGAAATTGAGCACACAATTTTCAAGGCCAACGCACTTTCACTCAAAAAAATTGTTCTTAAACGGAATCTGTCTTAGCACGTACTACCTTCAAACAATACAAAAATGATGCCTCAGTGAATGCATGACTTCGTATTGACTAAATAACCACTAGCTAACTTTTATCATGTACGCAAATTTTAAACTGTTGGGCGATATGATTCTTTCCGCGAAGAGAAATGCCTTCCATAAGACAACGTTTGACAAATGTTTTATAAGAAAACTGAATCGAGGAAGCTTAGAAACTGCTGGTAGATAACCTCTCCTCAAGATACTTAAGAACTGGAGGTAAGCTGGATTTATTGAAGAGTTTAGACTGCCTGTAAACTATGTTTGGAATAACAAATGTAACTCCCATGAAATTTTCAGTTAGTGGTAGAAAGGGGCAAGTACCTCCAAGCGAACACTGAATCGAAAGCAGTACATGCCACAGACTTGTTAAAAAGAAAACCTTTCGGTACTTCTAAATCTTGGACTAAAAGTTTTAGAAAGTTAGTGTTTAAAATGCAAACTTCTTTCCCTGGAAATTAAGAAAAACGATGGTATCTTTTGCTTCACTTTCCTAGTTATTTAGAACTTTTGAAATGCTTTCTCAATATTCCCTTTCAGCGAACAAAATTCATTAAAATATATTCCACCAGAAGACAAGGATAGATGAGATATCCGAGGAATTTCATGGAATGTCAATATGTATTTCGCAGAACCTTCGACGACCGGCAGTCTGTGATCTAATTAAAAAAAGAAATGTCAATAACCAGGTGAAAAACAGATAATATATTAAAAAAACTGACGGCTTTTAGGATACAAATAGGCACTTGTTTTTTAGAGTGAATACATCAAACGTAACACCCGACATTCGTTTGCTCGCTTGCTTGTTTCGTCACTTCTACTGGGTGGTCGTCAGTGGGTAGTCGTCAAAAGTTAAGTTATATTTGGCCAGGACAATGTTCTAAAATTCGGCCAGAACTAGCCATCCCTTGCTGTCCGCGTAATTTGAAGGCAAACCACCGAAGTTTAGCCATGATCTGCTTTGCACTGATGGCTGAAGTGTTCGTCTTGCGAGCGGTCTGCTTTGGGGGAGCTTACGGTGCCTTAAAGTGGCAAAAAGCAAACAAACAAACGAACGAACAAAGTATGACGGGAGTATATTGCTACGTAGAGGACGATGAATTTGGAGATGAAGTCAAAAGCAATAACTCAGTCTTACAAGTTATTGAGTAACCATTTCCTATCTTGCTATCCTGCTCCAAGCTCAAATTCGTGGAGATACAGGACACACAAATTGGCTCAACAAAATGTATTTTTATTCGGGTAGGCTCGACGTTCTGCGTTTTGTTCATAAAATCAAGTGATGTACAGCGAAACCTAACGGACGTCTTCCTTAACAGAAGTTGTACTGCCTAGGAACGTTGGCTAATACGAAAAACTGAAACAAATCGGTACTAAATTATACTAAAAAAGATAGCCAGAACATACGAAGCCCTTCTGAGTAGGTTTCCGTGCCACACAATTGGAAACCGTTGACATACACCGATAACGACCAGGTATTGGGAGAATGGATGATGCTTTACCTTATATTCGGAACAACATCCGACATTTCAAAGTGCGCGAGACTACGGTCCTTAGAGACCAGCTGTTCAATTTTTAGAGCATGCGCAAGTATGAGCCTACTCGTAGTGCACATGTATGCTCGACGAAAAGCAGGAGCAGGTCGGCATAGCATACGGGAGAAAACTACACATCAACCCAGTTAAGGAGGGATCTGAGCCAAGGTATGTGAAGATTCTGCACAATAAATTACGAAATAATTCTCAGGTTCCTTCATCGCCTGCGTATACCTTTAATATATTAGTCTTTCGACAAGAAAACAACAAGGATTGACTCGAATCAGTCCCACTGTAACTACACTAAGTATAAAAGGGAGAGACCGGGACGACGACGTCGACAAGAACGCCAAAAAACAATAAGATTTTTAAGCTAAGCCAACAGCTCTGCACATAAACCCCACTTTTTGGTACATTTCTTCGACGTCCAGTGCACGATTGCGACGTGAAACTTCCTAATCCGCAACGTTTCATGGAGGACGGGAATATTCCTTTCTCTTTCTCTTCTTGAACTAGGTTTCAGAACTGACTTAAATTTAACTACAGGAAAATTCGTCTGCACTGACATTTTGTACATGAGCGAGTAAGCGCTATTAAAGTTTGAACGAACGCAAATTCCTTTTATTGAGGGGTGGTTATCGCTACCGTCGAGTCAATACCAAGTCTTTTTAGTTTCATTACAAACCAATTTCCCCTTTCGAAAAACATGACTGTTCAATTAATAGCATATTTAATTAAGGGAGAGTGCCTTGTGAAAGGGAGCCAGCCTTATCAAGAGGATGAAAATCGCAAAAAACCAGGACCCTCTAGGAAACTATCATTTCTAGATGAATTTCTGTTAGTACTGATGCAGCTGAAGGTTGGCTTATTTGAACAAGACCTCGCAGACAGATTTGGTGTAAGCATCAGCCTTGTCTCAAGGATTTGTATTACGTGGATTAATTTATTGTACTATGGACTCAAAGATATTTTCCCTTTCCCAACCCAAGAGTTGGTACGCAAAAATATGCCAGAAGAATTTGCTGAATTTGCAACAACCAGAATAATTTTGGACTGCACTGAGCTTTTCATTCAGCGTCCATCTGCAATGCTTCACAGTCAGAAACGTGGTCTGATTACAAGCACCACAACACTTGGAAGCTACTAGTGACACCAAATGGCCAAGTGTCTTTTCTTTCACACCTTTGGGGTGGATGAGTGTCTGATAAACAAATAACTCGAGAAAGTGGAGTGCTGGATTTAATTGAAAGTGGAGACAATATCATGGTTGACCGTGACTTTGACATAAAGGACATTGTGCCTGAGGGTGTCACAGTCAATATGCCACCCTTTTTAGCGGGACGCAATCAACTAACTGCTGCAGAGACAGAGGAAACAATGACCATTGCCTCTGTACGGATCCATGTGGAAAGAGCAATTGGCCGGATAAAGACTTGCCACATTTTAGATGGTAATCTGCCCAATACGCTTAGCCCCTATGCGACACAGATAGCAACAGTATGTGGACTTCTTACAAACTTCCTTCCGCCTTTGCTACCACCTGCTAATCCGAAACCATAGTTGTCGCTATTGGTGACTTAACTGCCATGTTTCTTGTTGTAGGAATTATTGACTAGTATATGTTTTTTGGTTTTCACTATTGTTTAAGCTAAAAGACAGCTTGGGCAGATGCTGTTTACTGTCCAATAAGCCATTTCTGACTTCCTCTAGTCTCTGTTTCAAAATGTAAATCTACATGTATTGATTAAAAAAATTATTGTTCATCTTTGAGTGAAACTTTTTTACATTTTAACAGCAGTGTTTCACATTTGGCTTGTCTTGTGCAATTTTTTAAACCCAGAAATGGCTTATTTAATGTGCGTAAACTGTCTTCCTATTACTCAAATCAGGATTGCTGATAGTGGACTTTATTCTGGAATTTTATGTGAATTTCATTGTAGTCCATTCATGGCTTAGTTTGAATCACTCTCTTGCTGTGTGCTAGTATGTCAAAAATGATTTTGTTTAGTAATACATTTTGAACCAAGTGTTAGACTGAAAAAAAAAACACACAACAATTTCTTAGAATGGTGTCATTTACACCAAAGTAAGTATTAGAATGTAATGTACTGTTACTTTATGGTTCCATGTTTTCCTATAATAATTATTTTTCATAGGTGGGAGGGTAATTACTATGTAAACAAAATACCAAATCAAGGCTGTGTTCTGAGAAAAATTAAAGGGAACTTGATGCTCTAATCCTGTGAAATTCAGGCTACCTAGCATAGCATTTCTATGGGAAACAATGATTTCCTAGTCACCCAAGAGTAAAAGTGAGGCACCAGGGGGCACCAGGCGCTGTTAGATCACAGCCATAAGTTGAAAAAATAAATATCAGTGTACAAAGAAAGTAGTGACCGAAAGCCTGGAAAAAATAAATATCAGTGTGCAAAGAAAGTAGTGTCTGATAGCCCGGGGCTAGTGGATTCTGTTTTTAACTGGCCCGATGGGCAAGTGAAGTTTTTTGAGGAATTCACAGTACAGATGTACTGTCAAATCAATCTGCTCATCAAAACCTTCTTGGGGCTAGTTGAAATGATGTTTTGGCCAGTAAATGTTCGCTTCAGCTTGCCCAAATGGCAAGCTGTAGAAATAACTTTCTTTGCACCCTGAATATGAATAAACTTTCAGACCAATGTAAAGCTTATACTTGTCTTTCAAATCTTAATTTTAAACCAGTTCTGGTGCAGCTATAGTGGCCAAATGGTTGCCACCCACCATGGAGGTAGAGAAGCTTTCCCCTCTGCACTCGTTTGGTAAGAAGCTCAGGGAAAAGAGCCCTTCTGTAAAAGAAATCAATCTTAGGCAGGCAGTCACTGGACCAAGTGTTGTCTGAGTAAATCTTCTCTAAAAATAGTGGTTTATCTTCTCCAAAATAAACTGCGAGAATGATCCCTTGTAGATCTAAGTCAGAACAGTAGAGCTGTCCTTGAATTTGCAAATAATAATCATGATTCCCTTTGAGCCTCACTGTTCCATCACCAAGTTTCTCCAGAAAAAAATTTTTGGTTTTGCATGCCTCTTCTACAGTCATTCCTGCTTTGCTGAAGGGAGATTTAATCTCCATTCCCCATTTTTCTTCTGTATCTATGAAGGTGACAATTCTGTCAATGCTAGCTCCCAAGTATGGTTTCTCCTTAGACACCAATAATCCAACTTCTTCAACTTTAACATTGACACCATTTTTTCTCATTTCCTTAACATACAAGTTCACTGCCTTTGGTTCACATTCAATGAAAGATTGAAGAGCATCTGTTGTGAAGTTTGAATAGAGGATTGACTTTAATTTATTTGAAGGCTCCACTTTGGTCTTGGCAGCTTTTCCAAAATTTGAAGCTGTTAAGAGAGTTTTCCTTTTTTCAAACCAAAGACTGTTTTTGTTTTGTCCGCGTGTCAGTCTCTATGTTTCCTGGATCTCTTCCTGGGTTATTGTTAAGTTAAAGACGAGTTCATCAACCATGTATTTGAAGTGCTTCGAAGCTATATCATAGTTATCATTAAAGGGTACGCCCTCTGATTCCTCTTTCTCTTCAGGGTCAGGCTCTTCTAAGCACTTTGACTTAATGTCATGAAATAAAAAAAATGAACTAGCAGGGAGACTGTTTTGAAGACCTGTACAAAAGGTCTTAAAATGTTTTTCATCCCTCGTTCGCTGGTTTGGCGCTCTTGGATCAAATTTTATAATTTTCGGTTGGAGACGAATATTTTTCTTCCCAAATCGTATCTTTCGGATCAGAACCTGGTCAAGTGGCTTTGCTGCAACACTTTGGTTACGAGGCACAACCCAAACAGACAGCCGCGACGTGCAGGTCAGAGGTTCCGCATGTTTTTGTAATCCTCTTCTCGTAAAATCTTCAGCAGCAAACAACACGCCTCCTACGTGGTTGCATTTACCTTTTCCATTCAAGCCAAGCCCGGGCGGACACGTGCACTCCGCTCGCAATATGTCACATTGAGGTGAGAACTCTACTATAACTCTATACGGATTCTTCTTCATAGATGGAAGAACAATAGCTTTCACATAGGTCTTGCCTTGGTAAACTTTACACTCCAGTCGTTTTACGTTTCCCTCAAAGAAAAATTGGTAAGATTTCAACTTTTTATAATTAGTACCCTTAAGCACGATATGGCGGTACTTGCGTGTAGATACAACGAGGTAGTCGTACAGTTGGATAAAGTTAAGTTCTGGTAGCTGACGCAGGTCCGTAGACCATGCAAGAACAGAAATCCGTCTAAGTGTGTCTTCGTTTTCAAAGTGGCCACTATTATCCGCATTTTCTTCGACATTTTCGGCCGGCCTCACCACGTTCCGCACAAGCAAAGCGTAAACTTTTAGGACTAAGTCCGCCTTTGTTCTGCCCGCTCTTTCAGAATTACACTTCAAAATATCCCTTAGTTCTTTCACTTTCAGCTTCTGAATATCTTGCAGCGTCGTGATTTCCTTGTCTTTGTATTTTATGACCATTTAGAGTGAAAAGAAATAACCAAAATATACGAACGTGTGAGCAAAACAGCTGTGATTTCACTCTGTTTATGTTTCGCGGGTCAACGCGAGCCTCGATGTGGTGTTTGCGCGGTTACTATTTCAAAATGGCGCCGGGAACTGTAAAAAAGCCTATTTGGCGTGTATAAATTTGGCTATTTGTACCCACCGAGTTCGAGGCGCGGAGAAAGCTTGATTTTATCTCGTTAGGGAACTGGGAGACTGCAATTTACTCGTGAGTTTTACTACGCTTTGAAATACTTTAGCTGATTTCTTAATTTCGTTGTCTTCTTTCGAACGTTAGGTGTACGTATAGGTATCAATCTGATCAATCATACTCAATGAATAACTATTAATACATACAAAATTTTCACACATACAGGTTACAAATAAACTCCAAACGGCAATTTTTGAAATAATTTCAATTTTCTAAAATAGTTTGCTTTGTTTTTCTTGTAGACTCAAGATGGCTGAAAAGCAGGTAAGAGCATCGAAGATCGTATTATGCTTTTCCTTATGACGACGACGTCCAATTTCCCGACGAATATGGAGCAAAATTTTAAATAGTTGCACTTGTTTCACTTATGTCATACTAGCAAGTTAATAATCTAAGATTAAATGCACTACAGGAAATATAAGCTGAGTAGCATCACCTCTTTACGGATAAAAAAAACCTTTTTAGTTTACAGGGATTTTTTTTGACACTGGGTGGAGTGTAGGTTGCCTCACGTTACATAAAAACTACGTGAGCCAGGTTCAAGACATATTTGTTGTGATATTCAACAACTGGAACGGTTTAACAGACGAATTAGACAAGGCTATTAAATCCTTTGAACAGCTTAAAAGGAGGCACTCGAGCGGGACTATTTCACGGCTTGAAATCACAATTTTAAATTTCTGTTTGCAATGTTTGCTTCCTTTCTGGGTCTCTCGCAAGGTATTGTCTAACCTGTTCAGGTTTATACTTCGTGAAACGATTAATACATAATTTTTCAACCTACAATGTGCTATATCTGGCTAGGGTTGTTGTGATGTACGGCCACACTTTAACATCTATTTATCTTTACGTACATGTGTCATTGACGAAGTTAGTGAAGTGGAAAAAATATATATTAAAACGATAACATAGTGAAAATGATTGTGAATTGCTAGATCACCCTGTCAAGGTACACAGAGATTTGCATCTTCACTTCTGAATTTTGGACTAAAACCTTTGCACACGACGTTTTTCGCTATTTTTCAGAAAAATGATGAAGAAAAGGACAAGGAGGAAATAGCTGCTAGGTAAGAAGTAAAAAATCTAACGTATAAAATCATTGAAAGATATTAAACAGATACCGTAATTACTAAGCTCGGCTACAAATAAGGCGTGTGTTGCTTTCGCTCATAAATCTACATTAAGGCCCATAAATGTTACTCAAGCTCTGCCTTTTTTTCAATAAAAAGAATATTCCTGCATTTAAAAAGAGAATATTGCTATTGGTGCTTCTTTCAAGGAATTTCGAGATATCGTGGAATTTCTAGATGAAGGCTATTTGGAATTTCTACATAAAGGCTATTTGATTTTAGTAAAATTCAACTAGTGGTCTGTTATCAATGCTGCGTTCTGATTGGTTGAGCTAATACTAGGCTATATGTTATAGCCTACTAGTAGCGAAAAGCGCGGGCTTTTTGGCGGCAAAAAAGGATTAAAGACTAGTTTTAACTAGCTAAACTTTTTTTATTCTCGATATTTTTGACCAACTAGTTAGATTTTACTAAAACAGTTATTCCTCTCGCCCTCATGGCCTCTGAGTAAATAGCCCACTCGGCCTTCGGCCTCATGGGCTATTGACTCAAAGCCCATTCGGGCTCGAGGAATAATTGTTAATTAGTAAAATCCAACTAGTGGTCTATTATCAATGCTGCGTTCTGATTGGTTGAGCTACTACTAGGCTATATGTTATAGCCCACTAGTAGCGAAAAGCGCCGGCTTTTTGGTGGCAAAAAAGGATTAAAGTGTAGCTTTAACTGGCTACAATTTTTTTATTCTCGAAATTTTTGACCAACTAGTTGGATTTTACTAAAACAATTATTCCTCTCGCCCTCATGACCTCTGATGTTTACTCAACTTAGTACGTCAGTAGGCAAGAAAGAAAAGGAAACAAATAAACGAATGAATAAATCAGTAAATGACTTGCTGCTAGGAATCAATCTGATATATAAAAGCAAAACGGTGAAAGCTTACTTCGCCTTTATAACTCTGTGTTGATTAGTGAGGATGACGTCACTGAAAGTGCTCAAGATCTTCAAGCCTCTCCAGATCCCGGCTACCGTCACGAGGTAAATGTTATTATTGTCTTCCTTGAACATTGCATGTCATTCTGGTAAATCTTCAATGACATCTAAACAAAAGCAATATTGATTAAACAACATACTCTTAGCGGACTTTATATCAAGACAGTACACCTAGTTGCAAGAAAAAATTGGGGCGCAAAATGAGCTAAAACTAAACGATGATTTTGTGTTCAATAGACTTGTAACACCCACCCCTTATTTACCCATCTGCATAGGCGTACTTGAATTTTATTTTGAAATACTGCTTTCATAGTAAAAGGAGCATTAGAATCACGTTCCTAAAAGCATTTCAGGTCATTAAAAAATATGGACCACGTCGAAAAAGCACTTAACTGAGGAGGTAACAAGGTTACAAGTTGAGCGATAATTTGACCCCATAGTACCAACAAGAGTTTGCTAAGACTGGATTTCTCAAATTAACGACAGTTTATAGCATTTTCAAGCGAACTTTGTAAAAAACATCACACGTAAAGTGCCGAACACGGTGTAACAGGCTGTCGAAATAATGAACGTCAGATCGTGACGTAGCCATGCCATCCTGAGGGCTCTTGAGTCAATCAAGAGTTGTAGGACTGTGATAGAAACCACGGTGATTTTTTCTTTAGGAGCAGTACACTGACGGAGGGCGTTTGGTGCGACAATGTACGGAACCTGGTGGTGGACATAACCCAATTTGGTAAGAAAGTCCGAAGTACAAAAAAAGGAAGATTGTTCCCAAACCATAGCCATATCTTCACCCCAGCCATAATATAAGGAGCTATAAAGGCCCATAAGTAAAATAATAGGACCGCTGCCTGTTATTTCGCCAATGAATTAAAGCGCCGCTCAAATTTAATGTCAAAAACAATTTAGTTTTCTTCAGTCATAATCATTCTGTGTCACTTCTCTTTTTGCTGCACGAATCATTAAAGGGGATATTTTGGTAACTTTGCTGACCATCATGTCTAGCGACTGCTTTGCACGTTGTGAGAAGTTGATCGTTTTAAAAGATAGAAAGACATAGGAGATATTCGACCATACATAAAATGTCAGTGACATATTATTTTACGTGTCCTTCAGTTGACAAAATTCAGAATCTTTTCATTTAAACTGTTCGACTCACTGAGAACTAATGACTACTTTTGTAAATGTACCTTGCTCAACTGAATTTTGTAATTCATAAAATTGTGATTTAATTCAAGATATGCAGAAGTCTCCATCTACTTGGTGTAAAAGTTTTCAAAATACTAACTGCTTTTGAATATCCTTTCTTCTAGCGGTATATCATGTCCACAAGTTCCTACTGGGCCAAAGGTAAGAGCACCAAAGCTAGGCAATTAACTTTTTTATCGAGCCTGCAACATAAAAATATATTAATGACAAACTAAAGATCTTCGCTGACTTGGTGTGAGAATTCACTGACAATTCGATCTATAGCTGTTGACCTCAGGAAAGATCTTCCCCATCATTTGAAAGACCTCCCAATTTCTCCTTCCCATACTTACTAAAAAAATATCTACTGAATTGAAAATTTGAAAGTTGACCATATTCGTAGTTCTCTCTATATAATTTATAGTGTGTGTGTTATGTATTTATTAATTATTGTTTTTTCTTCGCCACTATTATAACTGTCACCACTGTGTTAAAGATATCACTTTATAGCTAGGAACTAGCACGAAAACATTTGTTAATTTAGCTCCTAGACATCCTTTTATATCATAATGTATCTACCATCTTTTTTTTTTCTTTCCATTAGCCATCGTAGAACTGAATGTTAAAATACTATTTAGTTGGATGTAATAGTAAAGGGACTCTAAAGGTTGTTGGTGTGGTTGTTGTTCTGGCCAAGCAAAGGCACGACAGTGTGTGGATATAGTGTATATAGTGGACTTCGAACAGGTTTTCGGCGACCATACCGATATTTTCAGCTAATTTTCAGTCGCAAATTTTTTTCCTTTTCCGATCGCCGCAAAGTGTTGAATTGAGTTTTGTCAAAATGTAAGTGAAGTAACTTGGTAACCACATAAACAGCTCAAGCTAATTTAGTTTTCACTTTTATCTCTCATAGGAAAACCTGGACTCAGATCCTAGTGTGCTAATCATTTTAATTTTTCTCTCGTTTTTGTCTCTTAAAGATAATATCTGTTCGGTTTTGTACGTTTTAATTTATGTGTTGTTCAATACTATAAAGTAAAATTTTGTAAAGAAAACGTTCACTTCCTAGGCGTGCAGTAATGACAAAGTAATGTAGCAAAAAGTGTAAAGAACGTGCAATGTTGTTGCGTTGCTTATTAAACCTTTTTCGTTTTTGTCATCCTTGTTGCCGTGATTTCTTAAGTCCCGACACATTTTGCCCTTAACCGTGTAAAAGGCAAGAAACTTCAAAACAACCACAAAAAAGATGTGTCTTCCAGGACATAACACAATATTCAAAGAAAACGTTAGCTTGCAGAACAAGCCTCTTCTATTCGCGGTCTCGCGCTCCGAGTCCCCTTCGCGCTCGTATGAAAGACGTAAAAAAAAATAGCTTGTTCTGCAGGCTAAGAACACTTAAACATAAACAAAAAATGCGAATATCTATCTGACTCAAAGGTACAAAATTCTGAATTGGGTCAAAATCAAAATCAAATACTTGAGAAGCGGCATAACACAATTTTGCGGAAACGAAAATTAGCGAGCAATCCATGTTGTTAGTCCCCTTAATACAAGCTGAAAATGGTTTCCTTAGAATACTTTTAGTAAAGTGCGCTTCAAATGAAAAACTCTTTATGTTTCCTCAGCTAATACTTCAGTGAGGTCTCTCTTCAAGGGACAGGTTCACGGTTGAGCGCATGCTCACTAAAAAAAATTACTTTTTCCCAATTTATTATTGATTCTATTGGTTAATAATCCCACTCACATGTATCTCAGCGATCTCAGAGTGTATTTCAAAGTAAGGGTATTTCAGAGTAACCTGAAGTAGCATGAAGGAGTACTGAAATCGCAACACTACCAAAGTTGAATGTATTGTTGACTAGACGGTTTTATTCCATGGTTGATTAACTTACAGCTATTTGCAAGTGGGGGGGGGGGGGGGGGGGAGGGGTTACTCAACGAAATTTTATACGGAGAGGCTTCGCCCCGAGGTTCAACAGAAAAGGCACCTCTTTCGTATAACTTCTATTGGGGAGCAACGTCCCCGTATAGGCCATTAATAACAATAATAATGAGGGAGTGCGACCCCCCTGGTAGGTTCCTAAATCCTTACTTAAGTGTGAGGGACGTTTTTGAAGCCTAATGGTTATTGGGTCACCCTTAACTCTTTGAGACAAAGGTCCATCTTACTCTGTCATAGGAATGAGGCCTCCCTCAAAGAGCGTAGTTTAGAGGCCTAAAATTAAATGTATGGATATGCATTATAACAGAAATAAGCGACATTTAAGAATTTTGTTATAAAACTTAACGCTAAAAGGTCACGACGTTTCGACCTCTCCGAGGCCATTTTCAAGTGCGAGTAAAATATGAAATTAGCATAAATATATTAAAATAGTAAAAACAGGAAAAATGTCACGAACACAGGTGTATGCAAATTTGAAAGGTTCAGTGGCATAAATGTATATCATCTCTTTAAAAAAAAAGCATTGGAATGACTTTCAAAAATAAGAAAAAGGAAATTTTGAAAAAAATGTCACTGTAGCCTGATTTCGGAAATTATCGATCGAAGTTAACGTTTTTCTTAACGGTTCCAGGTCGTATGAGATTTATGTGTACACAAGTGGCCTGTCAAAATCAAATCAACGTGCTCACTGTTTTTTGATTAGCAAAGAAATTTGCATGTGATGAATACGATTTTATCGGCCAATCAGAGATGGTTTTTTGCAGATTCTTCCAGAGGTTAGTGATCCCCGTCGCTGTACAAAAGGATCGCGGCCTCTGGGAACGAGATTGGTTCTGTTATATATGTTTATAGGCGAATTTATTATGTACACTATGACTCTACGATTCAGTCAATTTTCACAAATGGGGAAAATAGATCGAACTTCCGCGAACTTCGCTAAATCGGAAAACTCAAACAGATTCCATGTTGCCGTACGTCCATTCAGTAATAGATCACAGATGACTTCAAAATGTGTAAAAACAAAGAAGTAGCACAAGAGCCTTTATCAACCCTACTACGCCGTGTCACAAAAGTGTATAATTTCTGATTACTATTGCTGTGACAACATATCGCAGTCAGGGCCTATCTACATTGTACACCACTTATGATTATACACCATAAAGGCGGGACTCCAGGAAGAGATGTGAAAAAAGCGTGTAACAATTTAGATAGGCGGGGCTCTGTGCCAACGAATCCGGGAATATTGCGGCTATAGAAGACGAACAAACACGAGCTGCAGTGGCATTTCGAGCCACAATTTACGCCGTCCCGTAGTGCACATGTATGCCCGACGAAAAGCAGGAAAGGGTCTGCATAGCATACAGGAGAAAACTACACATCAACCCAGTTAAGGAGGGATCTGAGCCAAGGTATGTGAAGATTCTGCACAATAAATCACGAAATAATTCTCAGGTTCCTTTATCGCCTGCGTATACCTTTAATATATTAGTCTTTCGACAACAAAACAACAAGGATTGACTCGAGTCAGTCCCACTGTAACTACACAAAGTATAAAAGGGAGCGACCGGGACGACGACGTCGACAAGAACGCCAAAAAACAATTAGATTTTTAAGCTAAACCAACAGCTCTGCACATAAACCCCACTTTTTGGTACATTTCTTCGACGTCCAGTGCACGATTGCGACGTGAAACTTCCTAATCCGCAACGTTTCATGGAGGACGGGAATATTCCTTTCTCTTTCTCTTCTTGAACTAGGTTTCAGAACTGACTTAAATTTAACTACAGGAAAATTCGTCTGCACTGACATTTTGTACATGAGCGAGTAAGCGCTATTAAAGTTTGAACGAACGCAAATTCCTTTTATTGAGGGGTGGTTATAGCTACCGTCGAGTCAACACCAAGTCTTTTTAGTTTCATTACAAACCAATTTCCCTTTCGAAAAGCATGACTGTTCAATTAATAGCATAAAAGTGGTTGCAATATCTCATTATTGATCCGCACACGCACAATGATGCACGTACCACCCACGTTTAAACGCCGCATGACTCAATTTATGGAACAGCTGTGGTGGGGTAAACAGTTGTTTTAACCTGTACCTCTCGCACACGACCAAACAATCGCACACCATGCATTGAGCTTATACAGAGGTCTGAATTTCATAGCCATATGGGCAAAAGAAGGGAACTTTAGGTCTGTGACAATAAGTCAGAAGAAAACTGTATACACCTTATTTTTAAACTGCTTATTGTAGAGACGTTTTGAAATTACTATGAAAAACGACTCAAGAGCTTTAAAAGACACTTCACAGCAAGGCGTGTAATGTCTTTTTAGTTAATTTGAAATGCCTGTGGTGCATGTACTCCTCTTTATTGGACACTATTGTCATGTGAGACTGCCGTCTGGAGAACTCTTGCGGTGCTAAGACAAAAGTACGTATTCTGTGCAGTGAAAACCACAACGATACGCTGATTGCACATCGATTTGCACCATTTGTCCCA
>JBBMOI010000009.1:967500-1007500 GCA_038088405.1 Porites divaricata
GTTTTAATTTATGTGTTGTTCAATACTAGAAAGTAAAATTTTGTAAAGAAAACGTTCACTTCCTAGGCGTGCAGTAATGACAAAGTAATGTAGCAAAAAGTGTAAAGAACGTGCAATGTTGTTGCGTTGCTTATTAAACCTTTTTCGTTTTTGTTATCCTTGTTGCCGTGATTTCTTAAGTCCCGACACATTTTGCCCTTAACCGTGTAAAAGGCAAGAAACTTCAAAACAACCACAAAAAAGATGTGTCTTCCAGGACATAACACAATATTCAAAGAAAACGTTAGCTTGCAGAACAAGCCTCTTCTATTCGCGGTCTCGCGCTCCGAGTCCCCTCCGCGCTAGTATGAAAGACGTAAAAAAAAATAGCTTGTTCTGCAGGCTAAGAACACTTAAACATAAACAAAAAATGCGAATATCTATCTGACTCAAAGGTACAAAATTCTGAATTGGGTCAAAATCAAAATCAAATACTTGAGAAGCGGTATAACACAATTTTGCGGAAACGAAAATTAGCGAGCAATCCATGTTGTTAGTGCCCTTAATACAAGCTGAAAATGGTTTCCTTAGAATACTTTTAGTAAAGTGCGTTTCAAATGACAAACTCTTTATGCTTCCTCAGCTAATACTTCAGTGAGGTCTCTCTTCAAGGGACAGGTTCACGGTTGAGCGCATGCTCATTAAAAAAAATTACTTTTTCCCAATTTATTATTAATTTTATTGGTTAATAATCCCACTCACATGTATCTCAGCGATCTCAGAGTGTATTTCAAAGTAAGAGTATTTCAGAGTAACCTGAAGTAGGATAAAGGAGTACTGAAATCGCAACACTACCAACGTTGAATGCATTGTTGACCAGAAGGTTTCATTCCATGGTTGATTAATTTACAGCTATTTGCAAGTGTGGGGGGTGGGGGTTACTCAACGAAATTCTATAGGGGGAGACTCCGCCCCAAGGTTCAACCCCTTACCCTTTTATATACCATTTTTAACAGAAAAGGCACCTCTTTCGTATAACTTCTATTGGGGCGCAGCGTCGCCGTATAGGCCCTTAGTAACAATAATAATAATAATAATGAGGGAGTGCGACCCCCCTGGCAGGTTCCTAAATCCTTACTTAAGTGTGAGAGACGTTTTTGAAGCCTAATGGTTATTGGGTCACCCTTAACTCTTTGAGACAAAGGTCCATCTTACTCTGTCATAGGAATGAGGCAAAGAGCGTGGTTTAGAGGCCTAAAATTAAATGTATGGATATGCATTATAACAGAAATAAGCGACATTTAAGAATTATGTTATAAAACTTAACGCTAAAAGGTCCCGACGTTTCGACCTCTCCGAGGCCATTTTCAAGTGCGAGTAAAACATGAAATTAGCATAAATATATTAAAATAGTAAAAAGAGGAAAAATGTCACGAACACAGGTGTATGCAAATTTGAAAGGTTCAGTGGCATAAATGCATATCATCTCTTTAAAAAAAAAGCATTGGAATGACTTTCAAAAATAAGAAAAAGGAAATTTTGAAAAAAATGTCACTGTAGCCTGATTTCGGAAATTATCGATCGAGGTTAACGTTTTTCTTAACGGTTCCAGGTCGTATGAGATTTATGTGTACACAAGTGGCCTGTCAAAATCAAATCAACGTGCTCACTGTTTTTTGGTTGGCAAAGAAATTTGCATGTGATGAATACGATTTTATCGGCCAATCAGAGATGGTTTAGAGATGGTTTTTTGCGGATTCTTCCAGAGGTTAGTGATCCCCGTCGCTGTACAAAAGGATCGCGGCCTCTGGGAACGAGATTGGTTCTGTTGTATATGTTTATAGAGTGTTTTCACTCACGTGGCCAGCACGTATGCAAATTTATTGGAACAAAAGAGAGCGTTTACATAAGAAAAGAGTTCAACTCCCACAGGACTAGTTTGGGACACCAACATGGCGGCCGTTTCATTGTTTTGGGACACCAATATGGCCGCCGTGACGTCATGTGAAAACACTCTATAGGCGAATTTATTATGTACACAATGACTCTACGATTCAGTCAATTTTCACAAATGGGGAAAATAGATCGAACTTCCGCGAACTTCGCTAAATCGGAAAACTCAAACAGATTCCATGTTGCCGTACGTCCATTCAGTAATAGATCACAGATGACTTCAAAATGTGTAAAAACAAAGAAGTAGCACAAGAGCCTTTATCAACCCTTATCTACTACGCCGTGTCACAAAAGTGTATAATTTCTGACTACTATTGCTGTGACAACATATCGCAGTCAGGGCCTATCAACATTGTACACCATTTATGATTATACACCATAAAGGCGGGACTCCAGGAAGAGATGTGAAACAAGCTTGTAACAATTTAGATACGCGGGGCTCTGTGCCAACGAATCCGGGAATATTGCGGCTACAGAAGACGAACAAACACGAGCTGCAGTGGCATTTCGAGCCACAATTTACGCCGTCCCGTGCACATGTATGCCCGACGAAAAGCAGGAGAGGGTCGGCTTAGCATACAGGAGAAAACTACACATCAGCCCAGTTAAGGAGGGATCTGAGCCAAGGTACCGTAAAATTCCGAAAATAAGCCCCTCCATAATATAAGCCCCCCCCCCCCCCAAACCGGTAACGCAAAAAACCCTCCGTTAAATTCGCCCCTCCAGATATATGCTCCCCGGGGGCTTGTACTTGGAAAATTGCCCTCAAATACAAAGTAAAACAAAGCAAAACGGTATATTCACTTCCAACTAAAAGGCTAGCCCAATCGGTTTTGAAACGCAAATTTTTCTCCGTAGATAAGCCCCTCCGAATATAAGTCCCTCCAAAAACAAGCCCCTCAAAAAGGGCCTTTGGAAAATATAAGCCAAGGGTCTTATTTTCGGAATTTTACGGTATGTGACGATTCTCCACAATAAATCAAGAAATAATTCTTAGGTTCCTTTATCGCCTATGTATACCTTTAATATATTAGTCTTTTCACAGGTAGCCCAAGCTCGAAATATAAGCATCGGCGAATACCGACATTGTTGTATAACATTCGACATATAAGGATTTGTATGGAAAAAAACCTATCGTGTCCGTAACCTACGAAAATCAAAGGATTTCAATAATAATAAAAAAACAGCTTACCGTACATAAAATGTGTGTTACATCTCTCCTGTGTGGTCCATGGGCCGACTTTTGGCCGTTTTATAGGTTGTACTGTAAACGGTTTTCTATGTACATAAAGGTATAATAAAACCTTAATAAAATAGCCAACTACAAAGCGTTTATTTAAAGTTGCTATTATCATCGAAAAGAAGAATCCTGATTGGGTCTTCAGTTTTTAGCCGTCTCAAAAAAACAACGGACTGAATTTCTCTTACGCTATTTCTTTCTGACTTCTGACTAAATCACACCCTAAATCGAAAAGTGTAGATGAAAATTCGAGGATTTTCAGTCTGTTTTTCCTGGAACTGTGTTTACGATCCTATTAAAATTGAAATTTGTTCTTTCTTGGAAATATTATACATGCAGTCTCCAAGGCAACTTAAAGTTAAGCCAATCGAAAAATCACCACAACATGTATTATTCCCCAGAAGGTCGGAAAATTTCAAAAAGCAAAGGTCTGGTTTGTGGCAACAATACCACGATTTTCAACTGAGCCCTTGACGCTTATTGAGCGGTTGGCAACTAGAAAAAAATACGACGCATGATAATACAACAATAAAAGAGGGGGTATATAATGCTATAACATCATACAATATGGTACGAAACATCAGTAAATGGTGGATTCCTCACCCTCTACGCACGTTATTTTAAACCTTGAACGATTTTAACAGGGACAGAATTATGTCGTCAGTAATGCGCCGTTATAACTCCACGTTTAGGTTTATAAGGACGCGGGGCAGAAGTAGACTTTGACCCGCAGGGCTGAATTGACAGTTTCTGAGCAGCGCACGATGCACGCTCAGCGGGGAGTTTAATCCCACCGAACTTTGGCCCCTCTTCTAATTGAATGCACTCATTTATTGTGTTCCCTCTTTTCTGGGGTCGTGCGTAAGTCATTTTTTTTTATCTTTAAGCAAGCGAGGAGCGCAAGACACGCAAAACTTCAGGTTTTATTAGAGCTGACCCAGAGTGCTGACAGATACATCGTAATAAAAGTGTACTGCTCAAAGAAAAGAGTCCCGCGCTTTTGTCTGCTCGCTTCCATTTCTCGTCTTTTCTACAATTTGTGAAAAATAAGAGGC
The DNA here is from genome assembly GCA_038088405.1 of Porites divaricata. Taxonomy (NCBI): domain Eukaryota; kingdom Metazoa; phylum Cnidaria; class Anthozoa; order Scleractinia; family Poritidae; genus Porites; species Porites divaricata. The sequence continues at coordinate 971,728 of JBBMOI010000009.1, forward strand.
TAGTCGTCAGTAGTCAAGTAAAGGGCTTCTCAAAACGCAAGCCCGGGAGGTGAACTGCGTGGAAACATCGACGATCAATCGGATTCCGGTAGGCATATAACCACTTAGATGAATAATAGATGTACTCGCTCAAGTTAAGGGCTTGTCAAAGAGCACGCCTTTCACGGACGAAGTAAGAGAGCAGTCAGTTTGCCATGGCTTAGCCGATCAAGGGCTATTAATAGATGAAGGGTGCTCACTGTATTTCCAATCCGGCGACCTCAAGAACATATTGATTAAAGACTGTATGTGGAACGGTGCGGCTTTCGAGAAGGCAACGGACAGGAAACAGCGAACTCATACGCATACAAAACTGGAACGTCTACTTCTCCTCTGCCAAACACTATCCCTGAGAGAGTGTGCGGCCAAAGTTCTGAGCGCAGATCCATCAGAGATATTTCCCTTTCCCCTGAGCGCAAGCCCGGGAAATGAACTGCTTGAAAATATCGACGATCAATCGGATTCCGGTAGGTATATAACCACTTAGATGAAAAATAAATGTTCTTGCTCTGGCTGATTGAATCTGCGTTGTGTGTTCGCCGATTAATGACCATTTCTGACAATGATTTGGCCCCTCTTCTAATTGAATGCACTCCACCCATTGTGTTCCCTCTTTTCTGGGGTCGTGCGTAAGTCATCTTTTTTTATGTTTAAGAAAGCGAGGAGCGCAAGACACGCAAAACTTCAGGTTTTATTAGAGCTGATGACCCAGAGTGCTGACAGATACATTGTAATAAAAGTGTACTGCTAAAAGAAAAGAGTCCCGCGCTTTTGTCTGCTCGCTTCCATTTCTCGTCTTTTCTACAATTTGTGAAAAATAAGAGGCTAGTCGTCAGTAGTCAAGTAAAGGGCTTCTCAAAGCGCAAACTCGGGAGGTGAACTGCGTGAAAACAGCGACGATTAATCGGATTCCGGTAGGCATATAACCACTTAGCTGAATAATAGATGTACTCGATCTGGTAGTCAAGTGAAGGGCTTGTCAAAGCGCAAGCCTCCACGGACGAAGTAGGCTTGGGAAAAGGGTGAAAGTCTCACGTCCACTTCCCCCTTCGCCTTTCTTACCGACGCTCCCCTGATTCCTAAAGATGGTCTGATACTCAGGTTAGAACTACCCTACGCTGCATAGCAGGCCCAAAACAAGCAGCCTTCGCTCGCGCCCAAAATACGCCTGTATTGCAACAGATTTATTCAATTGTCGCCAAAGGTCGTGGACAAGGCCAGGAAAGGGATGGATTTAGAGCTTCCGTTGACAGGCGATTGACGTGCCTATTGTTTGACAGCTAGATACTAGATCTCAGATCCACGGCCAAGCTCTTGGATAGAATGTTCAACAGCTTGTAGTCAGCATTCTCGCGTTTTCACCTCGACAGACTTCAACGCCTGCCAGAAATTTATCTTCTCTCTTTTTCTCCAACAGGAGAAAAAAATCAAACAAAGGTAAGACAACGTACGATAGCTAAGAGATGCAGCTAACCTGTTTAGGAATCTTTAAAGAAACATTTTCAGATACGTGGGAATGTACAAACTTGTTTTCGCTTCTACGAGAGGACTGTTGATCGCGGTCGAACGAAAGAACTTCAACCGAAGGTTGTTCATTTCACGGTTTAAAGCGTAAGATACAAACCAAACGGTGTCAATTTACTAAACATTTTGGAAGTTTACTACAAAAGTTCTCAGCGTGTAAAATGTGAATTGCAGGCGCCGTCTGCCCAATAACCTAGCGTCGGTGGAAAGCATTTTTAAAGGAAAGAACCTCTTTATTTCGAGACAATGAAAAGATAATGACGTTCACGGGCCATTTTAAACATTCTCAGCCACATTTCTAACTTTAAATCAAGTGAAATCGCACTTATTAGTTCAAGAAGCATATGAAACGCTTGAGCGCGACAAAGTTCGGTGACGAACCACATGGCAGAGATATATAATTTAAATTCCTTCTTGCATATTAAATAAGAGCTTATATAAATGTATTTACTGCGCCACGCAAGAGAGAGGTAAAAAGTACGCGACTATGGTCCGCCTTTGATTCTGCATTTTTAAAATAAGCTTTGCCTGCAGCACAAACCAAACTATTAAGATAGGGCTGGTTACAAATCATCATGATTATTAATGAAAATACACTTGGAATGACACAAAATCTGCGAAATCACCGCCTTTCCAGCACGGGGAATCCGGAAAGAAACTAAACTTTAAGATCCAACGACGCGAATGGCAACGAGGACGTCATAAAGTGGAAAAGTTTCCATTTTCCATTTTCCTTTGCGGGGAAAACAGTTACCTTTTATGCCTATTTTTAGCTATATAATTGAATTGTCGTACTCGCTATAGCTCTTAGCCGGAGCGCTACTTAATGTATGCAATAACTTAAGCTTCATTGTTTACTTTGTTTTCATATTGTTTAAAATAACTATTATTTCCTTACGAAGGGCAAATATTATATCTACAAATTCATTGAGTCGTTAATTTTTTCGTGATAATTGAAACAAAGATCACCTAGATATTTCAACGCTCAACAAGTTAACCAAAGCTAGTTAAAGAAGCAATACAAAAAAAAGAAAAAAACAACAGCACAAAACAAATTTTTCTCAAAAAATGACGGCCATGGATTTGAGTTCAGTTGAATTGAGTTAAGTTCAGAGATACCTTTCATCGGCGCGAGTCAATCCATGGGCGGGGAAAACAATCAAATAACAATTATATTTAAGAGTTTCACAATGGAAACCGGCAGTGCATGTGTAAAAATGTCTTTCACCTTAGTACCTGTTGTACCTGTCGTACTTAAACGTGGCATAGACGTTTAAAAAGTGCCAAATAATAACCTTAACGCAAATTGTTCACAGCTTTTGAAATTGTGTTTTGAAATAAATTGACGACATGAAATGTTTACAATAAAACAATTCAAATTTGCATTTCACTCTCACTTATTTAGATGCAAATTTAATTCATTGAAAATACAAAGTCCCGCTCGCGCGTTATTAAATGCAAGCGATAAGTTGTCGCATCATTGAACTGCGGCATATTTACACTAGATTCTATGTTACCTTGGAAAGCCTTAAGTCAAGAAAATGCTTTTGTCCATACAACAGGTTCCCCTCCTCGGGGGTTGGGGGTACTCCCGATAATAACCTAAAGAGGTACTTTTTTCAGGCTTAAGGTATATGCAAGTGTAGGAATTTGATTAGTTGAAGTATATGAAAGGATTAGGAAATCTGTTATTGCAACCTGTGAAAGCACCTAAAGGGGCTAACAGATGCATTTTAAAGCTGTGAAAAAGATGGGAAAACTCTCTTGTTTAGTGGTTTACTCAGTAGACTATTATTCTGAATACGGTTTCACAACCGTGTCTTGCCAATGACTATTTACTTTTCTCCCCTTTGTAGATGGCCTCAAATGATGACGTCCACATGGTGAGATGTGACTTCATTTACTAAAAAATGTGATTATAATTAGTATATTCTAAAACAGTGGATAGTGTTTTTCGCGCGTTCTGATTGGCTACTCAAACTCAGAATATCCAGTGCTATTCACCTCCGAGCGGCGCCAAACTCGCATAGGTTACGAGAAAAATGGCTTCCCGGTTTGCTACGGTAATTGAACGACGAAATTTTACACGTAATCGAACAGGCTGTTCTCGAAAACATAGAGAAGGCAACGGAATGGAGTTTTGAAGTTTGACAGGAAAAGCTTTCTATGTTTGACTTGAATTTATCGATGCTTTGCGGCTCGATAACTAGCCAGTAGCCAGCTGATTCATAATGGTAATTGCACTGAGTGGAGTGCAATTTGGTCTGAAATCATACGCGTGATTTGAAATCACAAGTATGATTTCAGACCAAAATTGCACGACACGAAGTTCAATTACCACTTTATTACAGCAATTTTGAAATTCAGTCAGTACTAATATTTTATTGATCAAGTAGCCGGTTTGTTAAAAAGGCGAAACAAAAAGGCTTTTACTTATTTTGTATTCGAAACAGAAATGATGCGATATAGAACAAAAATGGTGCGATTTAAAACAGAAATGATGCGATTTGGAACATGACTGGCTCGATTTGGAACAGATGCGATTTAGAGCAAAAAATGGTGCGATTTGGGAATTAATTACACTGCTCAGAGCCAATCAGATTGCACGGATCGCCAGTGATTTAAAAGTGGATGTAAAAAAGTGAATAATCGTTAATATATAATTTTTATAAACCTACGGGGGGTGGCAACTCTAACAAAGGCTGTTTGGGCAGTCCTATTAATAACTTTATGTCCTCCCGGAAATTTGGACGACCTTCCCGAATTTTTCGGTGGCATTCCCCATGTTTAATGTTTAATTTCCCAAAATTGTTGAACAATTAAAGATTTTTTGCAGCTTCTTGTTAATTATGTAACTTGTTAATTATCTAACCTCAGTTATTTTTTCGTTTAGCGGAGTTGAACACTGAGGGTATCATGTTAACACAGAAAGACTGTCCAACTTAAAAATATAAAATCGTGTTTTTTTTAATCACTGACGAATCAGGCGAGCGCTGAAGGGACCAGCCACTAGGGGGGTCTGGGGCCATGCTCCCCCAGAAAGGTTTGAAATCTTGGTGCTCTGAAACGCCTTTGCTAGTGTTCTGAGAGGACAAATTCTGTCCAAAATGTTCTCTAAATCAGTTGTCATTTTTAGGCTTATTTTTATTAAAGTAGTCGATTTTATTTTATATTTTGTGCGGTTTTTGAAATTGTTCTGGATATCACTTTCAGCTAAGTATACTGATAGTATGTGCCTTGCACCGGCACGGTTCTTGTGTCAATCCGCTGGGGATTGCACGTGGTCAATTGCACTCCAACTTCATCCCAGGTTTCCCGATTCCCGGCAAAATCTCCAGATTCCAGGAAAAAATTTGTTTTTCTCCCGAAACAGCCCTTGTTAGAGCCGTCACCCCCCTGTATAAACCTAAAGAGTAAGAAGACCGCACTCTGAGCACTGTGATAAGAAACAAATGCAACGAAGAGGAAGAGGAATTCTTTAGAACACCGAAGGGCAAATAACTCCAATTTTGAATGATTAGAGCATGAAATCTTAACTGAAACAAATTCCATTTAGGATTCCTATAAAACTTCAGTCATTTATAGCGGAGTTCGGCGTTTTCCAAAATAAATAGCCGTACAAAAATTTAGTCTGGCGTCATGCAGGCCCCAAACAGAAGAATTCTCAGTGAAAAAGATAAAAAATATGGCGGTCAGCAGACTAGAAATGGGTAATAAAATGGCGAAAAAGTATGATTCAAGAATCTAGAGTGCAACAGATTTATGATAAAAAGACTTACGAAAACGACAAAATAATACAAAAAATTTCACAAACTTTCTACTAAGCAGGGAAGGAAGTTTTGGCTTTTGTAGGGTCTGCACATTGAGAGTGTAAAAGCACCTGCAGCCGTTCAAAATGAGACTCCGGCGAAATCACAAATAAACGCAAGTTAAGTCTTGTAAACCTCCTGCTCATCTCCTGTCTTCGTAAATTTTCGCTTTCTGCTATCGTTGGGAGGTGTACAAGTAAAACCTTCTGTGAAGGTGCCGAGCGTTTAACTTTTGGCGGGTAAAAAAAGGATGGACTTGGGTGATTCATTTCCAGCCTGCGAATACAGCCGTTTCTCCTTGCTCCTCGCCGCTAGCGACGAATTACGAAACGTCCTTTTTTTCACATTGTTTGGTGTAAATATACTGTTAAATCAATGCGACGGTTTTTTAACCTCCAGGTCTGTTTGCACGTAATGTAAAGATATTTTGAAATCACTCTACTCCACTAACCCCCCAAAAGTTAAATGGCCCGCCCCCAAAGCGAGCAAAAGAAGGATTTGGCCGGCTGCTGATCATAGGGTCAAGAGGTCCAGTCCTGTCCACTTCCGAATTTTTGTTCGAATTTCATCGACGCTGAATCTTTTCAACCTCGCTATCCTTTCAACTTAAAGTCCTCTTTTAAACCTTTTAAACTGAAAGGGTCAGAATAAGCAATCACCACTAGTTCCCTAGACGTCTTTCCGTATTTTTCTCCTTTTAGCATATATAATTGCAATAAAAAGGTGCAGGTGATGTAGCCAAGTTTCTATTTAATGTCATCTTTTCCTTATTTTAAGGACGAATCAGACGATTCAAGCAGTGGTAAAAGGTAAGTAACAAACACCATCAGACATGAGGCCAGCATAAGCAAAGGTAAAATGCGCTGAAGCAGTAACTTGTTGCAGTAACTTTTGCCTCAAAGACACTAATGAAAAGCACGCTACTGCTTTTGCTGGTGCTTATGTTTACGTCGCATGTGTGAACCAGCCCTTAGATTTTACTGAAAAAAATCTAGACCGTATAATACCACTCACAAAAGCGGTTGCTGTTTCAGGTTTTATGTGACCTTAAGGGTAAGTAATTATATTTTTGGACGCCTGCAGCTTTCCCTGCGCAAAGATCTCGGGGAAGTCTCACAGAAACAAAAGGACACAAGCTGACGTTTTTTCGTTTTCTTAGTTCGGAGACGCTCGTTTCTTAACTTAATATTGTGGAGACTGGAATGCATTTTGTTACTAATGACCTGTCTTGTCGTTTTTTATTCAGCGACGAGGCAATGGAAGTGGACAGCCAACCAGGCACTCCACCCACTAATCAGGCTGGGGTGAACATGACGCTAGGGCAGGTGAACATCCTATTAACTAAACTATTCACAAACCTCTCAAATCTGTAGCGTCTGACATCTAAAACAGCGATGCTAATTCTCTAGAATATATTCCAAACAAGCGGTTGTGTCATCTGAATTCATCCCCGTTAGAAAAAGAAAACGACTTAAAATTATATGCTCTTATAAAACACACGTGGGACCGAAAAGGGACCAACAGACTGTCCGCCTCACTGAACGCTGACCGATCGCTTGACAGAACGGCCGAGAGATCAACTGACTGACTCCGCGAGAGAACAAGTTGGTTAATGGCCCACAGCCTGACTGACTGACTGACCGAGTTACTAGAATTTTACAATTCTTCCACTCCGATGCGATAATCCGTACATTATTTAAGTAATCCTTCTTTTAAATTTCAATCTCCTTTCGGATGCTTGATTCCAGCGTATTTCTTAGTTAAATACACAATGCTAATCTGTTCTTGCTAACTTTATAGGTGCCAAGCGAAGCTATGGGCCAACAAAATGGCCAGGTAAACCCAGTCAGGTAAGAAACAACAAAACTGCCGAAAAATAAAGATCTTTTTTACCAGTATAAGTTACTAGCAGCAATCACAGATTATCACAGCCGGATTAGGTAGGCGCGTTCGACCAAGAAGCTAGCACATGAGATAACCAGTTTTCCCGCGGGAGAAAGTATTTACCAGTTTCCTAGCTGAAATTACACATTTACAAAGATATGAGGGGAAAAATACTGTTAGAGTATGTAATTACTGCGAGAGGCCAGATCGATCCAGCCCATTTACAGTGACAAGCTTACACCCGTCACATGATGCACGGCAATAACGTCCTGTAAAACTAACTTGTGGTTTCACGCATTTGCACTTAGAAGCACATCAGTTAATTTTGCTCGCAAATAACCTGCAACGCCTGCGTATTTTTTGGACGATGCGAAAGCTGCTTGTTTATTTTCGTATTCACAGTGGCCACTATGACCTAGCTTTCCTGTTTTACATTTCTTTCAGGTCTGGTGAACCAAATATGGAAGCGACTTCGAGTCGTGCACAACCACAGGTGGAGTACAGATTCTTAAATTTCATTCAGTAATCAAGCAACCAAAGCCAAAGTAAAGTAGGTAAAACCACGAAGCGACACTTCTGCCGCGATTGGCAATTTTTTGGGCCAAAGAAGCTTATGCAACTTCTCGAAATGCTGCGTAGTCCCGGCATATTACGACGGACTTTAAACACTTTGTTCCTGTCTTCATAATTGCTTAAGTTGTGGGTTTTAACCAGGTTCTTTTTTTCCTCAGGGTAATGACGACATGCCAGATCCTGTGACATTTTTTTTGTTCGTTTTTTTCATTTTTCTCATTTGGATGAAAGCCACTAAATCATTTAGTGCAGCTCCCCATTTTTAACGTCATGGAGTTTAAGTAACTGATTCATGTCTGCCGGGGAAGTAATTGTTACTGTTCTTGTTCGACGGGTCCAACGTAAATGCAGATCTTAAACATGTTTAATTTTCGTCAAAGCCTAGAACTCGAGTGGCTATTTTTATAGTTTTATAGTGTTGTTATTTAATAATAAAAACTTAAAGTACCTGTGTTTGGTGTTGTTTAGTGAGACTTCAGCCACTGTGCGAAACCAAATTTGAACAGGACCTTATTATAGCATGCTTTAGCTGAATATGTAATGAGGAGTATACACTTACAACAAGGATTACTACAAGTACACTATTGGGACTGGTACCAAGTGCTCGGCCTGGAGAGAGGTGTCCTCATTATCTACAGTCGACACTCGGGGGGGGGGGGGGGGGGGGTTACTTGAGTTAATGTTTGCTGGGAATGTGCCGCTAGCCTCTCAGAACCCCTACCCCATTATAGTCTATTATTTTGCCAAATATACACCGCATCTTAATCACTTTGGGGCAAATATGTAATTTTCTCGATCGCAACTTAGTCTCTGTGTATGCATCTACTTGAAATGCATTGACACATTGGTTAAACTTAATGAAGTAAAAATGTTCCTATTTTTAAATCCCTACCTACCTGAATTTTCTGATCCCCCAAATCCCGAAAATGTGCGATCCCATTCTAGTAACTCTAACTAAAATGTAACCCCATTATAGTCAGTCCAGCCGTGAAAATGCGACCTCATCCAGCGGGACATCCCCATTAGCCCATTACTACAATCGGCGACAAAATGATTTGAGACACTTCGCCCTAAAGGGGCTTTTTGACGTTTTCCTGACTTCAAAAGGGAAATATATAGCTTTTTCTCCCCCATCCCCTCCACAGTGTTGTGCCGCTGTTCGCTACCAACTTTGAATGGAGGGGACAGGGGAGGGGGAGTGGATTCCCATGTTCTCTGAAGTTACCCTATTTGAGTACAATGTCTCAACAATTGTGTCGCCGATTGTAGGAAGAGCTCCCCCGGGAGTCGAAGAAGCCTGACACCAGGTAGTAAACTAACCCCGCCGAGTGGCAGAGAGTTATTTTTCCAAAATTTAAACTCTTCGACGCGTTTTTTGCTTTAGTCACCAATCTCTAAGACGGACTCTCTACAAAATGAGGAAAAATCGAGGACCCACAAAACGATTTGATAGCCACCGAGCCACCTTAAACCTATCACGTTTTTGACATTCTTGTTGCCGTGACATCTTAAACGTCCTACATGTAACAAAAAGCAGTGTGCAAGGCTCTTGCAATAACAACACAACATAATGTGTCAGTTTTGCGGGACAAAATACCATATTTACAGAACACCTACACACAAACAAAAGTTAGAAATAAAATACAGCCCGACAGAAGCAAGCCCTAATTTAGTCGTGACAGAAGTTAACTACACAATTTTCTAAGCCCCTGAAGACGCTTTTCTTGTCTATTAAAATAGCTCCAGTAATGTTTTAAAACACTTTCCTTTTTAACAGCTGAAAACTAGCGACTGAAAGAAATAACTTTGAAATCAACTAAATAAGACCTTAACATAAGAAGGACCAAAAACAAAATTATGCGCCTACTTTTCCACGCCAACGCATCTTAACCCGAGATCTATCTCGGCACATACTACTTAAAAACAATGAAAAAATTCCCCACTACTTTTGACTATGCAAATGTAGGTTCGATTACTGGTATAACAACTTGATCAATTGAGTGTGAACAACATTAATAAGTAAAATATACTGGAAGATTGTGGTCAAAGAAGGTTTTGGAGAGAGTGCAACAATGAAGCCCTCTAGTAGGGTTACGTATGTCCCAAGTCTGAATTTCAAAACCTGTCGTTTCGCGTATTGAGGAAGGAGCAATGTCGCTGTCGGTATTTTACTTTTGTCTTAATGCTTTTCTCTGTCGCTGTCACTGTGTTAACCCATCTTTGTGACGATTGTCGCCATTTTTGCTGTCCTATGTCAACGCTATGTCGCTTGTCACTGGACTTTTACCCTAACAAGGCCCCAATGATGGTACGGAAATCTTCCATTATGACAACTGTCACAGAGTGAGGCGGACATAAATCTGGATGATCACTGCCAGAGTCAAGAAAGGTTTCAAAATATGCTGCAAATATGATCGACGTAATCACTCGATACTGACGATAAGGTATGCAGGTTTGAATCTTAATTAGTAAAAAAAATTGTTGGGAAAGAATTCCTGTTATTTACTCCTGCAATTGAAGTTAACTTAATCCAAGTTTATAACAAAAAAAGGTTTACACATCGCAGGAACGGAAGAGTGAAGCTCAATGACTAATAGAAATTTATTTGCAGCATGCATTTAACGTAACTATCTGTGCTTGAAAGGAAACCCGCGATTCACTTCGTTATCTTCGCCAATTCTTAGAAAGTTTATGTTTAATGTATATGCAAATTTTATTCTGAGATTCAACGGTAAATTTGTGTTACAATTTTTCTGCTGTTTGGGCATATTAAAAGACATAAGCTAATCCCCGATTACATCAAGCATCATCCATATAAAGGCTAAGCAACATGAACCGTTCAAGCATAATATCCGCATGTAGATCTTCTACAATGTTATCCAAATATTCCTTACGGTGTGGATGACGAGAATGTTTTCAACATCAAAAGTTCTTTACTTAGTAATAATGTCTTTTATACTTCAGTTACGTTTGGTTCAGAAATGTTTAAGAAAAAAGATGCTGACCAGTCTAAAGGGTTAACAATAGAATTGTTGTGTTTTTTTTGCCTTTTCTTCCCAGAGATATTTTTTCTTGGAATGTGAATGTGTACAAAAGCTTTTCGTGGAAACTTCAAGCCAGCGATAGCTAGACTGCAACCTCTACAGACATAATCTTGATGAATCAGGAGAAAAATAAAATATATCAACAAACTGATATGTTGCAGATTTTCCAATAGTAGGGCAATAAGGAGACAAAGGGACCTCGCGAAAAGTGAATTCAATTCTCGTTTGCCTCGTTTGCTTGCTCGCGTACTTCCTGATACGATTAGAGGCTACTCTTAGTCTAGATAAGTGGCTTGAAAACCTGGATAACCTTAGTCCTAATAAAACTGACGATTTGTTTGTTCTAATATGTGAAGCTTCACACAAAACTGTATAAGTATCCAGCATCACCTCTTCTGCAAGACTTGTATGACAATGAAGTTCGTTTAACATTATGCTAGGATGATTTTGCTTTATGAAAAAATACCAAAACCTAGCAATAACCCCGGAATGGAGTTGCTTTCTGATTCAGAGTCATCTTAAATCAGAGTACGAATAAACATTAACCCATATAAGCGTACCTTAAGATACGATCTTTTGATCTTCAAACAATAGCAACAGTAACTGTCGCGAAAACCTTTTGGTATCATCTATTGCAGACCACTCAAAAGAACTATCCGCCTTCCACTTCGTATAGAGTCAAGCTACGCGCAAACGAAATTCGGCTGGGACAGGACCGCTTTCGATAGAGTTTTATCGAGTAGAAAACAAGTAAATCATTTTTCGTCCGAACTCAGTAGCCACCCACTGCCGTCCGCTTTAGTTTTGACAAATTACAGGCGGCAGAACATAAAGGGAGGAAAATTATGAAGGTAATTTTACACTGCATGTCAGTGAAAATATAATAATATAATTTTCTGTTTCACTCTTGCCAGTTTCGTGGCTCAAGTTTGTTTGTACTGAAACAAGAAAGGAAACGTTAACAAACAGGGTTCAAAATTAACTGCAATGAGAAAGGGCCCAATAATCAGAATTGCCCTCCACTCTAGCAGCTTACAGAATCTTACATCGTCGCTAAATCCTTCAACCGGTCGCCTTAACTTACGCTCTTAAACCTAAGTAGTGGTCAAACGACTAAAAACTTTGACTTTGGTTGTTTTTAAGGCGTTTAGTCACAAGGCATCTCTTTCAGATAAGATTAAGCGCTATACCAAAAGTGAGGGAACCATCCAAGGCTAACGAAGGAAAGCATTTAAGTCAGTGAACAAGACCTGCAACATAAAATGCTACAAGCCTCAGCTGCCTACAAACCGTTTGAAATTTCAGCGTTAGCAGACGCATGCGCTGAGGTTCGTATCCGCTGAGCCACGCAGTGCACACTTGATGTCGAAAAGCCAGAAGCGGATCGGCATTGAAGTCATTGAAGACAAGTGCACATACACAACAAGCCAGAAAAATTGGGATCTAAAACCAGGTATGTGAATATTCTGAACAAGCGATCATTGTATATTACTTGTACATTACTTTGGTAGAGTTATTGCCAACAAACGTTAGTTTTTTCAAGGGAGAACGAAAGTCGACTCGATCAGTGCAAGTGACATCGTAACATTCAACCAACAGCCAGGCAAGGTTTTTTTTTGGATTCCCTCTTTTCCCAACTCGAAAATCTCAAGGAATGCGGTAGTTTTAAAGTGTTTTAAAGTTTGCAATGGCACTGCTCACTTAATGAGCCGAGGAAAGTTAAAAGCAGAAATTATCAGCATTAACCAATTTCGATTACCACACGCCTTCACGAGATTACGGAACAGCTGTGCTTGCGGGTAAACAACTTTAATTGCAAGTCATTTTAGCTCTAAATACTCGCACACGACAAGACAATCTCGCAGCAGGTATTCATGTCTTTATAATAAGAACTCAGAGGACAACGTTTCATTGCCAAAAAACAAGAAACATGAGAAGGAAACTTATCTGTGATAGCACAAGGAAAGCCGTGTCTACTACATTTTTTTCGACTCATTTTGTAACTGAACTATTCTTAATTTGTAAGAGCATTTAGTGACAATCACAGCAGGGCGCCTTATGACTTTTTAGTTTAATTGAGAAGACCAACTTCACAGTACATGAACTCTTTCGATTCTATTGTTACAACACTGCAGGAGCACTAAAAAAACTTTTAATGAAGATACAAAAGCCGCATATGTTTACGATATATTTACTTACCCTAACTACATCTTCACATCCATGTTTTACCCCCCACACAATACATCTGGCCAACTGTATCCACCACAAAGACTAATGCATTTTTTTACTCCCACGATGTTAACAATATGTTTGTACATAATAGTGCCTCGGAACACAAGGCCGAGTAAACGTTAGAACAATCTTTCTGTTAAGAGTTACTTTAAATCAGTCATCCATTACATTTGTCAAACAGAAACCTCGCAAATGTTCGACGTATATAAACCTTTTTCTCACAACAGATAACATCCTTTGTCGCAGATCACAGGAACGGCAGCAAGGAGAGGCGGCTGTGTTCGTCGACTAGAATCTAGGCTTTTTGAAAAGGTATGGACGACCTGATAACCGTATGCTATCTTTAGGTGCGTTTCTCGTCATAGAATACAGACTTCAAGGCCGCCATCTTTATTTTACCTGGTGAGCGAAAACTGGGGGGAGGTGCACTTATTCCTTCGGACAAAGCTGTAGGTATCCACTGAACTTCCCAAGTGAATCAGTGCTGTTCACATTAATTTTACAGGTTATTAAAACCAATTTTAAAAAGTGTTGACGTAATCTGTTTTCCTTTCTTTTTTGTAGATTAGTTCCAATGGCAGAAAAGCGGGTAAGAGTTTAGAGGATCGTAGCAACAGCTGCTGTTCCTTCATAAAGTTTCATTTTTACGATGGATAGTGAGTAAAATTTCAAATCGTTAGCTAGATCATCAATGCTTTTAAACCACACTACAAGAAATAAAAGCTTGGTGACATCACCTGATTACGGATATAAAAGAACCATCCTAGCAGACAGAGAGTTTACGTAAACAATGACTGTTGTAAAGGTTTTACTGCTTTGCTTATAATGCAAGCTGCACTAATCAGGTTTTAAAGAAGCACTCAAGCAGCGGGGTAATATCTCAACTTGAATTAACAATAAAAGTGCTACCGTTCCCTTATCTCTTGAAAGAGATCTTAGAACGACATTATTGCAAGGTGCCTAACATGCACAATAACGTTGCTTTTCAAGTTTAACCTGTTCAGTTGTAGCTTATACCTTGTGATACAATTAATTAATATTTTATCATGTCCGTAGTCGTTTTTGAATGATTTGCGTCTGTTATTTATTCCGGCCACTTTTTGCATTTCCTCTTAGATATGTGTTACAGGCGAAGTTATTAAGTACGTAAAATAAAGACGAATATAAGATATAATACGATAACAGGTTCAACATGATGTTTGTGAATGGGTAGATTACACAATCAACGTGCATAAATTTGCATCTTGCTATACGTTTGCAAAAGATTTATTACGCTTCTTTTAGGACAACGAAGAAGGACAAGACAGGGAAGAGAAAGCTCCCAAGTAAGAAGTAAAAAATCTACCGTATAAAATCACTGACACTATTAACAGACACAGCAAAGGGAATTATTGCGCTCATAAAGTTTTTCTGTAGACAGCCGTTAAGTATCAAAGTAGCCCCGCGTTGGTTTTATTTAGGAACTCTTCAAGGCCTGCTACATTTCGGTGACATCTTCGATATGGATCAAGCTCTACCTGTGTCAAAAACACGAACGTATCCTCTGTTTCTAAAGCTATAACAACGGCCAAAATAAATGAACAAATGAACACCGCTAAAGATCTTTCTTATTGGAAAAAAAACTGAAAAGGGGAAACTGAGCCGCCTGCCTCTTTTAAATATCAATTTAAAACTCCAAATACAGTAAAACCCCGCTAATACGGACACTGACGGGGCTATAGAAAAGAGAGCTTAAGCAAAGACGTTTTTGAGCGACGCAAGTCAACCGGAAGTGAGGTCTTCTCCCTTACTATATGCCTTGACGCTAAGAAATTTGTATTGATAAGTTTCTTTTCTCTTATAAGAGCGATTTACCTGAGAGTTTCAACCAAACCAGCGCCCAATGATGCAAAACGTCCACTTCCGATTGACGTCCGTCGCTCAAAAACGCTGTTGCTTAAGCTCCCTGTCTGTATTAAGCGGGTTGAATTTAGAGAAAATGTAAGAGCTTTCATTCCCCAGAGACAAAGCAAACTGTCCGTAATAATGAGGGGTTCCGTATTAAGTGAGTGTCCCAAAAGCGGGATTTGACAGTAAGAGATTCGTGAGACAATAGAAATGAAGAGCGGATTAAGTTTTTAAGAGAGCTAAAACATTTTTTTAAAAAGGCTGCTAACGCCAAACCTAAGATAACATTGATCGAGTTGTGAAGCAATGCCAATCCAAAACAATCGCCAAATGACTTTTGGCAAAGGGCTGCATCGTTCACTGTCCTAAGATCACTGAAAGATGCAGCATCATTCTTGACCTTTTAGCAGTTTTACCAGTTTGCAATTATGAAGTTAGAAATTTGAGATTTAGATAGAGGATAACTTCAAGTATGTAATGACCCACGCCCAAAAATGTTACGATCATCAGTGAGAAAGCTCGTCGTTAGAGCGAAGCCACCATTTTAAAGTTGAAAACCATTGGCAACGATCGTAGTCACTCATTACCAAACCAGTTCTACCTTATATAAGTTTGGAAATTTCTGAAGGCCTCCTCGCCATCGTTTTCAGTTTAAGTTGCTGTTCTATACATTTCTCTGCCCAATTTACGTAAATGAGTTTCAAAAGTTTCGCAAATATGATTTATTTTACTCAACTGTACCCCTTTCACTTCTTCTTTAATAAGCGGTACAATAAGTAGGCATTCAAGGAAAATAAGAAAACAATTGAATGGATGAATTAATTAGTGAATGCTCTTGAGAAATCAACCTGATACAGATGCAGAAAACAAGACAATGCAAAATTGACTTACTTCACCTTACTGATGTGCTGTTGATAGTGAGAATGATGTGAGTGAAACTGCTCAGGACCTTCATGCTGTTTCTGATCCTGGACACCTTGAAACATCTTCCCCTGAGGTAAACGTTATAGTTGTCTTTCTTGAAACATGCATGACACCTGACATGGCATTCTGGTTAATCTTGATATCTGAAGAAAACAATGTTGAATGAAAATGACCCTTTGCCCAGCATACTCTTAATGGACTTTGTAATAAGATTGTGCACATCTACAATCAGTGACACTCAACTTGGGTTACACTGCTCTAATACCCGTCTTTCTCTCTTCCAATGTTGTTTTGTAATGGTTTTTCGGTGGAATTGTCCAAGTTCGAGGCCAACATTGAAAGAGACAGAGAAAAGGAGGTACAGCACAACATGTCAACGTTATTTCTTCAACTGACCCAAGTTCTGATGTCACAAATTGTAGCTGCGAGAAAAATTTCTACACTCAATGAACTTAAACAAAACGATGGTGTTCATGTGACATACCAACACCTAGCCCGCAATTTTTACGCTTTTATAAGCGTACTTGAATTTTGGTTACAAACACTGTTTTTACAGGAAAAAGGGCATTTATATCACTTGCTCCGCCAAGAGAATGTGTTTATTTAAATATAAGTGAGTTTTTTTGCCTTATAGCAGCAGTACACGGATGGAGGGCGTTTGGTACAACAATGTACTGACACCGGAGGTGGACATAACCCTGTTTGGTAAGCACTGTTCCCAGCTGTTATTTTGCCAACCACGAATCAATGATGAATCAAAGCGCCGGTTAAACGTAATATCAATCAATCATATAACCATTCTGTATCTCTGTATCACCTCTCTCTTAGCTTCACGACATCCTCAAAAGGGATATTTTGGTATCTCCGCTGACCACCATGACTACCGACTGCTTTACACGTTGTGAGAAATTAATCGTTTTGACATACGAGTCGGGTATATTCGACCATACAAAAAGGAGTCAACTGACATAATTTTCGTGTCCTCCAGTTGGCAAAATTCAGAATCTTTTCATTCGAGCTGTTAATTAACCTTAGAGTTACTCTCTCCTTTTTGTCAATTTACCTTCTACAAAATTTGCAAGTCAAAAGTGTGATTTAATGCAAGAAATGCAGAAATCTCTATCCACTTCACTGGATTTGACTGATTTCAAAATACTAATCGCTTTTGAATTTCTTTCTTCTAGCGGTACAGCATGTCTACAAGTCCCTACTGGGCCAGGGGTAAGAGTAACAACGCTAACCCATCAACCTTTTTTTATCAAATCGCGGCTACAACATAATATATTAACAGTAAGCTTATTTTGCTGACTTGATTTGCCCAAGCAAACACACGATTGTGTGTCATACATAGTGGACTTCGAACAGGAATTATAATCATTTTTGCAAATTCTCTTAAAAAGTTAGACATTACTGTTTAAAAAAAATGTGCGTAAATCTTTATCCAGTATATATGCGAATTAAAAAAAATGGGCGAGGAACTAGATTGAAGTTGAACAAAATGTAAGTGAGATGACTTGGTAACATAAACTGAACAGCTCAAGCTAATTAAATTTTCTCTTATATCTCCCACAGGAAAATCAGCACACTGATGTTACTGTGTTTATCATCTTAATTATTCTCTTGTTTTATGTCTCTTAAAAATTGTCTGTTCGATTTTGTGCAACGTTTTTGTCTATATGTGTTGTTCAATACTTTAAAGTAAAATTATTTAAAGAAAACGTTCACTTCCTTGTCGTGCCGTGATGAAACAGTAACGTGAAAAAGAGTGTTGATTGTCATCCTTGTTGCCGTGACTTCTTAAAGTCCTCACATTTATACTACTCTCAAAGCAAGACGCTTCAATGACACCAAGATAAAATGTGTTTCACAGGACATAGCACCAAATTCAAAGAAAACATCAACCCGGGGAACAAGTGCTACTTATTCGCGGTCTCGCGGCCCGTTCCTGCTTCCATGAAAAAGGCAAGCGCCTTTTAGGCAGGCAAAGAACACTTATATAAACAAAGAAAGAATATATCTAACTGACACTGAGGTGCAAAATTCCGATTCGGGTCAAAATCAAAATCAAAATTCCTTTTGAGACGTGGTAAGACACAATTTTGCGGAAACGAAAATTAGCGAGCAAGCCATGTTAGACCCCTTAGTTAAGGCAAAAAATGGTTTCCTCGGAATACTTTTTCTCAGTAAAATGCGTCTCAAATGCGTTATGCGTCCTAGTAAGTAAGTAAGTAAAGACTTTATTTTATGAGGGTGAGCACGAAATAGCCGGGGCTAATAAACTTGTGGCCCTCTAAATAATAAATAAATAAATAATAAAATAATAAATGAGTATACTAAGCTATAAAAAATACAAGGTAAACAACCAAAGAATACAAATACTATAGAATCTACTAAATGATTTAAAAGATAAAATATAGCATTATAATCATCTCACAATTCATCAAGTAACTTAAATAGAAAAATGATCAAGATTCTGCTGTTGCTTAAAAAATTCATTCCACAATGAGTCCTCGGCTAATACTCTTTCTATGGCGTCTATATCACTAGCTGTTCTAGACGCACCCTTAAACTCTTTGAAAGAAAAGTCCATTTTACAATTAGAAATGAGGTCTCCCTCAAAGAGCCGGGGTAAGAGGCCTAAAATGAAATGTATGGATAAGGAGAAACGACGCGTCATAACAGAAATAAGCGACAGTTAACTTCAAAAATATTCGAATTCAAGGAATTCGCAGAAACCTTTATAATCTCATTCAACTACATATCTGATCCATATTCTTGTTTCAGAAAGAGAATGTGATAGAATAGTCTGCCGCTACAAAAGTACGTTTTCACTACAGCCGGTGGAAAGACGATGTAACGAAGGGCTAAGGGGCTGGCAAAATATGTTCGCTATACTAAGGTCTCATTATATGAAGGTTCTTTACCATATATTTGACTATCACTGAAACAAGGGATATCCTTCGTTCCGCCAAGGACCTGCCAGCGTTATATGAGGGTTTGATGTTCGAGGTCCCTCGGTACTGAGGAAAAGCAACTTAGAGGCTGTGTTAAAAACATACCCAGTACGATACTCAGTCATGCTAATGGAATTATCCAACTCGCCAGCATTCTCACAAGCAAAACGTCGTACAACGGTTATATTTAAAGTGTGCTGTTGCTTTTACCATCGTAGAGAAGAAGACTGATTGTGTCTTTTTAGTCACAAAAAGTCCACCGACTGAATTTCTTTTACGCCATTTCTTTCTGACTTATACTATGTTTGAAAATTGCATTCTAAACGCAAACGTTTAGATAAAAATTCAAAAAAATTTCAATTCGTTTTTCCCGGAATTGTTCAGTTTAAGAAACGATTGAAATGTACATTGGGTCTTTCTTGGAAATATTACGCAAGAGGTCTCCATAGCAACATAAGCCTCTCATACAAAACGAAATATCACTATAATATATATATACACTTTTTCCCGGAAATGAAGCAAAGATTAATGCCTATGGCTACAAATTTTTTATGCACTAGCCTGTTCCAGGCTCCGAGATAGTCGGGTCCGCTGAATTAAGAGAGAGCAAACATGAAAAAAAAAACAAAACAAAACAAACAAAAGAAAAAAGAAAAAAAAACGGGAGGAAACAAGAGAGATCCTTTTTCCTGGAAGAGGCTATTTATGCACATAATATGGATTAAGACCGAAACAAATATACTAGGACATACAGTAATACAAATACATGTTAGACAATTAGGGCTTTGAATGGAGTAGAATATACGCACGACATACGATACCACAGTAGCGCTATCAACCGGATAAATCACTGTACCCAACGGATAAGTGTTAGGGAAATCAATTGCACTATCCAGTGGATATTGATTTATCCGGTGGCTTACACAAGGCCGTGATTTGAACAGGCTGTCTAAATTCATGGGATGTAAGCAGTGTTTCCCTATAATGAGGCAGCTTTACAAGGAAGCTCGGAATCTCCGACTGCGTTTTTGTGCGCTTTTAAGATTTGTACTCACTCCGAATTTATCGCTCACACTTTCGACTAACATTTTCTACCTAACATTCCCTTTCGGCAAGCAATTGGTATATATGCGAATATTTAAAACAATTGAAAGCTATTAATAATTCACGTGGAAAAGTTGAAAAGAAATGACAACCTTACGTAAATGTTGGAAACTTTTTCACTTGACACCAACACTCTATTATAAAAGACACGAAAACAAGTGTTTCAACCGATATCAAAACACCGTGAAGTGGGTTGTGTCCGAAGCAGTTTCATGCAGGATAAGAAGCGATTTTTTCTTTTAGCCTGATTTAATAAGTCATACGCTGGATTATGGTGTAAAGCCTAACGACCACCACATACCCTTAAATCATTATTATTAGATCTGTCCTTAAGCTTTAACTAAATCCATGTTTAATGAATCATTAAAGTTCAAACGAAAATGCCATCACTGACGTTTATTGTGTACAAAAGTGGAGGCATATAAAGTCGTGCTTCATCTGACGAAACTAGTCTAAAGAAAATCATTGCAGTCCCGCAAATGACCGCGCATAAAATGAAACTTTACTACAGACACTGTCTACTAGTCAATGATATAAATAGGCCATTTGCAATAAGAGGAATGTGACATCGTTTTTATGAAAATAAAAGTTATATGATTTTGCCTTCGAAAAACGATTAGTGGGTCATATCTTAAACAAAATAATGGTGATTTGGTTTTTCAAACCCGCACCATTTTCTTAAAATGAATAAGTTCGTAAATGGTCACGTGACCAATATGTGATTTTTGAAATTATGAATTACCTCTCTCTGAACACAAATTTTGCACTTAAACTTCAAGGAAAATGCTGAAAAGATGATGTGATAACGTTTACAGCACATCTGAGCGTAACTATGAAACGTTGAACAAGATATAAGCAAGAAGTAATTTTGGCCGCCATGTTGGAGGGCAAGAGCATGCCCTCCAACATGGCGGCCAATACAAACCATACCACTTTGCTGAAAAATCAAAGTGCCATAAAATATTTCCCTTTAATGCGTTTCCTCTCAAATTTCGGGTGTAAGATAATTTTTGTGTGCCCTAACAATTTTTGGCATCAGCAAGATTCCAACTCATTGTTTAAAGGAAGCATTGGTCACGTGACCTCTTAGTGCAAGTGGCCTAATTAGCCAACAAGCGCGCAACGACAACTTATTCGGAATGACAGATTCCACTTAACCTTCTCCAGCGATAGCACAGCTGAGCTCCGAAAGAGACCATTTAAAAATAAAAACAAATTGACATCCGCTGACAAGAGATTGACAATGTTCTTGTGTGGCAGCCAATTAGCAATTTCTTTGGCGAGACACACCTACCGTACTAGCCACGAGCCGCTGTCAAAAATAACATAACAGAGTCTGAATATCCGAATAATTCATCGTTTTCTAAGTGGATCAAGAGATTTCACAGGTACAGATAAAGGTAAGATTACACTTGATAGTGCAGCCACCCTATCCCGCAGAAACACAGAAAGTAACAATATCGGAAACAGTGTACGCCGAACCTGCTCTCGCTTTCAGCAGCCAACTAGGAACCGAGAACGTTGACAAAACTCCTATCGATAAAAGTACAACCGGTTACTCGGTGTTTTAGCTCCATTCACAGCAAAGACTCCGCGGGACACTTAATTACGACTTCTACTCTTTGGTCGCAACCTAAACCAAGCGATCAAGGTAACGCCTTAACAGTTTCTTTTACGAAACTTGGATCGCGCATTGAAAACATGTGTTGACAATATTCTTTCGTCCGTTAGTTCGTTCCCGACAAACGATCGCATCAATATACGAGATTAGAGGACCTCCATTTATTTGTTAACTTCCTTTTGCCTGCCACTTAATTCGGCCTTGGGGTGGGAAAACATTATCTAAACATTCATTGAGCCGACAATTTCTTAATTGACTATTCAATTTAATACGACACCTTCCTTCACTGTCAAACACACAAACTATACGGTTATTTTTTAAAGCAATAGCAATAACTACAAGACGACAAAAGAAATTTTCTAGAAAAGCGATGACCGTGGAGATGAAGGTGAGTTTAGAAATACATTTCAACTCACGAAATAGACAATGACGAGGCGGGCGATAACAATCAGAAAACAACTACATTTAAATAATACAACGACGGAAAGCAGACACCTATTGTTCCAGAAGGGGAAAATACAGATTTAAGTGCCAAATGTGCCAAATAATACACCACTTCTTACGATGAAAAAAATAATTACTCAACTAGGTGATCAGTAAAACTACTGGCATACATGCGCGATAAAATCAGTGCAATACATGAATAAACAGAAGTTAGTTCCTCACTAAAGTAATAAGCTTGATGTAAAGGAATATGGTTTCACAACTATGAAGCCCTTCAAACAAGTGCTGTTATAAGTACTTGCCAAAGATGTCCACGGTGATACGGGCTAAAAACTACGAGTGAAAGCTTGTTTAAAAATCACTTTTGGCGCTAATTAAACTTGATTCGACTTGAAATTTTGGAAGATATAATAGACAATTTAGATGGAATTAAAACTCCTTGCAGCGACTTACATCTCTTCCACAAGAAGTACCGGGGTAATTTGCATTCGGACGAGACAAAATATTTGCTTAATTTCTATCGAGACTGGGTATAAAAAAAAACCTCACGAAAAAGGCAGTTTTGGCGCTTTAAATGTTAAATAATCTTCCCACTAATCAGGCTGTCTTCACATTTTCCTAATGCGCCTTCACATGTACCTAAAAACTACGACTGAAAGTTTGTTTAAAAATCACTTTTGGTTCTGGTTAAATTTGATTCGACCTGAAGTTTTGAAAGATAAAAGAACATTTAAATGGAATTAAAACTCCTCGCAGCGATTCACATCTCGTTCACAAGGAGTAATTTGCATTCGGACGAGACAAAATCGGAATGACTTTGTATCAAGACTGAGTACAAAAAAACCTCACGAAAAGGCGCATTAAATGTCATAATCTTCCCACAAATTAAGCTCTCTTTACATGTGCCTAATCGATAAACGTGGCTTTTTTGTCTTTTTCATGAGTTACAAGCCCGGTATTTTGTTAGTGTTATTTTCTTTATTTATTTCAATCTAGTTTTTCTTTTACTTTTTGTATTTGTATAGCGTGGCAAATTTGAGAATAAAATGAATAATAAAATAATAAACGCATTGATTTAGGGAATATTGCGAACAAAGTTACTAAATGACCGGAAAGACAGAGCGGTGCAATGTTTAAATTTTGAGACAATAACAATCATTACTAATGAACAATGCCGTCAGCGGAAACTGAAAACAAGTTTTGTAGCTCAACTGTTTTTGAATGATAAAGGATCTTTAGCGGTTTACACATCCCATTTTCACAATTCGTGATCATAGCGACACAAGCTTTAAGAGAGCTAGTCAGAGTTGACAGGATTGAATAAACATAGGGTGAGTATCCGTACACAATAATACACTGTCCTTGTGTACTAAAACATGCTTTCTTTACCCCATAAAGCCAAGAGGCTCACGCGATAAGCGACTATGTGCATTTTTTCCCCTTTACATCGGCTGCATTTTGAGAGCTCGTCTTAGAGAGTTCCCTTTTTAGAGAGTCTAAGTAAAGGATCTCTAGGTGTCCGTTTAAGCTGGAATTAAGGCATACGCTGTCTTACAGAGTTATCCAATACTGAGAGATAGTTGACTGTAGATATTTTGCGAACCAATAAAGAAGGACGGTAAAGAAGGACAAGCTGATTTAATTGTTTAATAAATAAATGTCAGTGAATATTCCGCCCAAAGTTTGAAACTAATGAAGGACCCACCAAAACGAATTTAGTGATACTCCGTAGGAGGAAATTTTTGTATAATTACGAGGTCTCTTCCCAGATCGTACTTGCTGTCACATTCAATATGTATTCTCTGTTCACCGCTTAGTTTTCGTTTCAGTAGTCAACATTCGGAAAAACTGAACTGACAGCAATACGGAACCTGCTGCCTCTACAAACAGTCAAACGAATACAACTACTTAACTGCAATAAGTCTTGCTTTCAACTGTTCAACTTGGACAGAAATATTGGCCCAAGGAAACAAAACGCAAAAGGCCGAGGGGAAGCGGATACAATTTAAAATCAACAAGGGGGTCGGCATGCGAATGCTACAGACAAATGGTTCTGGAAAATTTCCATTTTAACTAGCAACAATTACATTTGGCAGCGGTAAAACGCCTACACGTGGGAACTTTTAATATATGAGGGGGTAAAACTTGTTGGAAAGTTTAAATGTTCCCAATTTTTATTTTTATATTTAAAAAAAAGGCATTCGCCCGCCATCGGAGACTTTCCAAGTTGCAAAAAACGGAAACGATACATGTTAAAGTACCCAGGAGTAAGTCTAGACCGAGGTTTGCACATTTACTTCAGTTTTGAAAACTTCACATAAAAAGCTTTGACTTCGAACAGTGATCATCATGACAGCGTGCAAATTGAATGAATATAATTTCATCAAGTTTCTTATACATGATGTTTTATATGGTCGGCCATTTGTTTCAAAATTATGACACGATATATGTGCGGTTTTTTCCCACGTATACTTGAAATCATTCCTGCTATACGATATACGTGCGTTTTTTGCCACGTATACTTGCGTTCTTTCCTGCTTTGTGGGGTTTTTATTCCCAAGTATATGACCATTTTCTTACAAACGCGCATATATATGCGCACAAAAAAGCCCATATATATGCGTTACAAACAAGCATGTGGTATATGGGGTTCACAGAAAGTCGTCGTATAAGAGCCACCGAATTGTACCGTCAGCAAAAAAAACCCTTCATGTACGATGCAGCTAAAAAGTAACTTTATTCAAACATGGCCGTAATGGCCGCGTTAATTTTCGAGCAAGGTTTGGTTCTTATTCATTGCCCTCACAGTAGTGTAGAACGTGTTCGTGGAGGAGAAAAGGTGATGATTCGCGCAAGAATGAGAGAAAAAGAAACACTGATCTGGTCAAGCAGACTCTCAAGGTCATGTTTCACATTATCACGAGCTTATCAGTCGTGTTTTGCCTGTCACCGGACGCTAATTTCTAACTGAATCGATCGTTGATTCGGTCAGCATTCGTGAAATAGCGTACACAGTCTCTCAAGAGACAATCCACGGACTCCAACAAATCCGTTGTCGGGGAGCCAACAACCACCACTACTGTGAGGGCAATGAATAAGAACCAAACCTTGCGCGAAAATTAACGCGGCCATTACGGCCATGTTTGAATAAAGTTACGTTTTAGCTGCATCGTACATGAAGGGGTTTTTTGCTGACGGTATAATTCGGTGCCTCTTATACGACGACTTTCTGTGACCCCATACACCACATGCTTGTTTGTAATGCATATATATGGGCTTTTTTGTGCGCATATATATGCGCGTTTGTAAGAAAATGGTCATATACTTGGGAATAAAAACCCTACAAAGCAGGAAAGAACGCAAGTATACGTGGAAAAAAAACGCACGTATATCGTTTAACAGGAATGATTGCAAGTATACGTAGGAAAAAAACGCACATATATCGTGTCATAATTTTGAAACAAATGGCCGACCATAGTTTTACAACTCGAGGCCAGAGGCTTTAGAATGAATTGTAGCTGCGTAAGTGACTGTAGGCGCTTTCACGATGTTACTCCTTAGAGACACAATGCCTTCGTTCACTCACCGATAAAAGTATTTAAGACGAAAGAGCAAAGTATTTCAACTATTTGAAACGGAAGGAAAGAGAAAGTCCAATACAGAAATTTAATTGCTATGTCATTGAGTCAGGTAACTGAAAAAGTCATCAAAAACAAAGCAATTACACCTAACAATATCACACGTGCCAAATCACTTGTCTCAGCTTCCTTGGGAATATTGAATTTATTGTTTTAATAGGAATGTATTAATTCCTCCCCCGTTTTGCAAAGCAAACACCAGAAAAGTGGGTGTAGACAAAACAATAAAAGAACGAAGACTCGAAGTCACGGTACAAGAAAGCACCCAGTGGATTATTTTTACCCGCGCGACTAATAAGAGCTACAATATCATTATAAGAAGGAACTTATGACAAATACATGGCTCGCTGTTCAAGATCACAGCTCCACAAGCCCGAACAGACCTAAAGAAGGTCACTAACGGAAAACAAACATAAGGTAGGTGAGTACACAGAAATACAATTATCGTGGTTGCCACACTCCTTGATCAATCAAGAGGCGCTGGAACACTGAATAGTCTTTTTCTTATTTTTTGTATAACAATAATAATAATAATTCATGAACTTATTGCGCGTAACCTAACAAAAGAATGATCAACTGTGCATTACAACCGCATTACTTTACAAGAGAGAGATAAAAGATGACATAAAATAAAAAATAAAAATAAATAAAAATTGAGAATATACATGTATGTAAAGTAAGTAAATAAAATAAAATTCATCACCGCTATACGATATACGAATAACTTTCAAAACGAAAGACTATCGCTCGATCCTCGTGTATTCTGATTATATTGTTCTGATTGTATTGTTATTAGTCGAAGAGGTTTTAAAATATTGCTCCTTTGATCTTCTGCGATATATAGTGTTTTAATTGACAGACGAGCAGGAAATACCGCTACTTTTTAATTCACTTGGTGGCCCATTAGGAGCCCGCTCGTGCTGACAGAAATGTTAATCAAATGAACAAACAATAAAGGATATAAATAAGCGGCTAAAATTGGATGTCGATACCAGGGTTAGCCGCAAAAAGGTCGCGAAAAATTTGACTTAACCTGTTTTGTCATAATTGCATTAGCAACTTTTGAATTTGCAGCATGTAAACGCTCACAAACGACCATGAACAGTAAGACGCGTTGAAAGAGCGAAGTCTGCCTAACTCAGAAAAAAAAAAGACTTGCCTACAATTGCAAACTAGAAAGAAATTAAATAGAATAGCGATTTCAAATTTGTACATATTTTTAAACCGAACGTCGTAACTACAGTTGAAAAGCGCACTTAAAAAAGCATGTATTTTGAACGATAGTACGCTGGACAAAACTATTCTGGATTGACGTTTTACTGTACAAAATTAAAATAAGCCAAAGAACCTTAATGATATTTTGTCCTTTAAACTTTGTTAAATTCCACGCATGGAAAATGTTTTCATGTTGATCACGCAAGAAGGACTTGCGTTACGGCGTATCCAAACTTGGTAACGAAATCACAAAGGTATGCAAAATCAAGTGATTTCTAAGAAAAACAAATCAAATGTTTTTCACTGAAAACGAAGTGTGATCGTCTTTTAAGCTGTGAAGACAATTTGGAGCGAGCCATTGACATGCAGCACTATAATCCTTTGATACATCAGCAGTTTAGAGAGTCAAAGATTCAAGTTGTAATGCTACAACCGAAGGGCCACGAGGCAAATCCAACAAAGTTGTTTCAAGCTGTTGTGAAAACAAAATTTGAGGAAATGGCAAGCTCCTGGGAGAGAAGCCGAGAAGTAAGATCCAGCAACTATTCGAAAGGCGCAAATAGCAGTGCCTGAAGTTCTTGGTCGACTACGCTTAAACACAGCAACATTTCGTGGCTGGTACGAAGCGCGAGCAACAGGCCGCCATCTTCAAAACAGATGGAAGACCGATCTAGTGGCAAGAAAAGTTTTAAGACGACGAAACTCTGAAGAAAGTGCAGTATTTCAGTGGTCAAATAAGTTGTAGACTGTCCTTAAGTTTTTCGTCTGCTCTTGAAGACTTCAAGTGAGTTTTAAAAGAGGGTAGAGAGAAAAGCGACTTGAGTTTTCTAGATGTTTCGGACGGACAAGCTCTCCTTCTTCGGGAGATGTAATGAACGAAAGGTCCTTACAATATATTCAGAGTATGAAAGCGGAGTTTAAAATGTATCGGAAACGCGAGGCCTATGCAACATTTAGTGTAATACATACAGCATGACGCATTTTATAAATATGCTAATAAGTGACTAAGTGTCAAGGCCAGAAGAGCAGGCGATTTTTAGGCAAGGAACCAGCCTGCAAAAACATGCAGCCGTCAATCAAATTCATGGCCAATAAGAATTTCATTATATCCCTATTTCGACAGTAAGGTAACTACTAACATTCACTGACCGTAGAGGTTTGAGTTGGACGCCGGACGAGATCGCACAGACGTGTACAAAAATCACAAAGCCAAAAGTTACACATAAAGGTAAGAAAGAAAAAAGAATTAAACATAGAGGAAACAAGGAAATTCTTTCACATTTTCTAGCGCTAAGAAAAACGAAACGAGTGTCAAAAATTCGGTGCGGCACAAGGCGGATTGCTGGCGGAAGGTGCGTGCAAGAGGTCCAAAATCTTACGGTAAAGGAGATAAAACAACATGACAGGAACCACGAGAGTTAAATGTAGTGGCAAATCCAGGACCCAGAATTTATCGTTATTGTGGTAGTGTATACTCTACAGCAACATCCAACTTTATTATTTGGTTAAGTTTCGCATTATGACTGCGAATATTTAAGAAATCTAAATATGAGAACTTATACGCGCCACATATTTTGCTAGGACTACAGCAAGCGGGAAAGCTGAAAGGGAGGAAGAAAAGAAATCGGTTCGAAATTAAGCCCAAAAAACATCAAAATCAATTCTTGACATTCCAAAAGAAAACGCATCACTCTAATGTCGGTAGGGTTGTTGAACAAGTGCGTCAATATTCTGTTTGACTGGTTAAATGAAAGTAAATAACCTAAAAATAAAACAAAATTTCATCAAGGTCTAAAAAATGATAACTACAATAATAATAATAATATAATAGGAATTTGGTCATATGGTCTGCGAGCGCGTATACGACGAGTGAATACAAGACGGAGGTTTCCAGAGTACACTTGACAGGTTAGCTTTACCGGAAAGTTATCGGCCAACAAAAACGAAAGAACGAAAAAAAAATCAAAGAAGTGTAAAAATCTGACACAAATACCGATACAAGATAATAATTGTAACAATTCACAGCAGCCAACTCTAAACAAAACGGAACCTGTAAAGTACATCGCACCAGATATAGCCTCCGTAGCTTTATAAAAACAAAAACCAAGTACAACGATAAATTGAATGCCACATTGCAACCACCAAATAACAATCTTGGGTCAATAAATATCCAGAAGCCCCCAGACATCTGAGACATTGTACGACAAATAGTCGAATATTGTGTCCCCAATTAGTTGCGAAAACTAAATACATTGACACATTAATAAAGCTTTTACTTTTACTTTACCTTAAGCTCCAATGCAAATCAGGCATCAAACGACCATTTTTGGTCGCATTATAGTTTCAAACCCAGAAGGAGTTTATTGTTTGACTGTATTTGATGCGTGACCGATCAAAAACAAGATCTATATCGACGGTACTTTAAAGATATTAACATGATAATACAATAAGCCGCCAAAAAATACACGGCAAGAAGAGAAATCTGACACAGCATTAGCAACATACCCCACACACTTACACTTCGGGATTCGCTTAATGAACGTTTTCGTTTAAAACATGAAAATCAACTCCCTAAATAAATTGAAACAAAAGTCGTCTTAAACGTTTGGTAAGGAACACTGCTCATGTTCTTGAGAGTCGTTTAAATAAGCTACTTTTCTCTTGCACGAAACCTTGACGTTCACAAGGCAAACGACTGGAATGACTGGAGTGTGTAAAGCCAATAACTTGCATAATTCTTCAAACGTTTATGTCAAACATGCACTAGAGAGCACAGACGTCAAAGCTATCTGATAGTAATTGTAATAATTTTATCAAAATTCTCATGGCAGGAACTACCACCAAATTGAATAAAACATAAAAATAATCTCTTAAAACATTAAGAGATCGGGTATTAAAAACACAGCAAATACACAAATACACAAGGATAGACAAACTTGAAGATTAAAACGGATTAAAATAAATTGTGAGTTTTTG
Source organism: Porites divaricata (assembly GCA_038088405.1). Lineage (NCBI taxonomy): Eukaryota > Metazoa > Cnidaria > Anthozoa > Scleractinia > Poritidae > Porites > Porites divaricata. Next base: position 1,001,596 of record JBBMOI010000009.1, read on the forward strand.
AAAACTTAACAGTTTCTCAAAGTTCATTTTTATTTCGATTTGTTGTTCGTAACGTTTGATAAAATGATTGGAAAGTACATTTGTTAGACTAAGAAACTGTGAATTTGTCGTTTACAACTTATCTCTTTGTTAACGATAAATTCCACAACGCATAATTAAGTATAATTGGCAATCTGAACTAGACAGCCGTGACATAACCACTTAAGTACGGAGTGATGTCTTGTTACCCAATCTTTCCATTAATTAGTCTTGTCTTGTAACTTAAACCCCATTTTCACGTGCTAAAAGATCAACACGGCACGCCAAATTTTTGGCACCGCGCCTCGTTTACCCGTGCCGAGACTACCTCCGGGAGGTAGTCTCGGCACCCTTAAAATTTTGAGCACTGGTGCCACATTACATTTGGGACCGAACGTTTACACGTCGAAAATTGGGAGTGCTGCGCCTTAAAATCGTCAGCACGGTGCAAGAAATTTGGCGTGCCGTGCCGGTCTTTTAGCGCGTGTAAATGGGGTTTTAAAACTCCTGACTATAAAATCTACCTTCGTTTGACAAAAGCTGCAATATACAAACTAACACGTCCTGTCACCCGCCAGGCGTAAAAAGATTAATTTTGGACGCTATTAATAACCTGTGGAGAAATTCATTTACAACAACTTCAATTTCCCGGAGGCGGTCGTGACTATTGTCAGCTATTTACCAGTAACCACTGAAGCCGAGAATACTTGATAGGCTTGAGTGTTACTCACTCTTCCGAAGTATACCTACGTTTACCAATGCATCTTCAATTGGCTTTTAACACTGACCTAGGGAACTCGCTTGAATTGAAACAAACACCTTTCAACGGTGATATTAACGCCACTTAAGCTACCTCTTTTACGACAGTTTGAACTGACAGTTTACAAAGCGTGTTAGGTTGGACCACACAGAATGCTACAGCCTTTATCCTCCCTTGTTTACGTTACTGAGCGACAAAGGCGGCATTTATATTCTTACACAGAACAAGAAGAGAGACAGAAACAGGAAAAATTAATATCCAAGTTTCTTCCTATTGCAGAAATATGCTGTGGCCCATTCTACGCTGCGCACACATATATTAAACTAAAATTTATTTATTACAAACAATAGATGAATTACTCTTTAATGAACAATGGGTCATCGGCTCAATCTTGGCAACTCAAAACTTCCCAGGGTAATTATTCCGGCTTGGTTCAATAACACTCTTGAAATTTGATTGAAGGCCGATATTATTGTCGCGCTATTTGCGGCTAAATGATGACCTGTGACAGGGAGTACGTAACACAGAAAAGTTCATGAATTAAACGAGTGAAGCAGTATAGGTACTTGTTTTACCCTGTTTGCTAAAAAGGTCAACAGAACCGTAGAGGAGATAGAAAGAAGCATAAGTTGTCTTAGACAATAATTGAGTTTGAAATAAGAGAGAAAAGTAATTTAAGGTAAGTAATGTCTCAGTGTTTCCAAGAATTCGACCTCTTGCAAAGCAAAAATGTGTCATCAAATACGTAAGTCAAAACATCATGCCTGCTTGTTAAACGTTAAGTATTAGAAACGTTTTTTCTTTAGTGTGTGTTTTTCTTCTTGACTCTGTTCACCACAACCAATATATAAGGTGAACTTAAAACGGCTAAACCCGCTGGGCCGAGCGTTTGTCGTGTTGGAGAAAAAGGACAACGTTATAACAAAAACGTGTGCGCCAAGCAACGAAGAAAAACCGAAAGAGGCAAGCACACAATATTACCGTTCTCCAAGTTTTTTTTTTTCATATATTAACAGACACGTTTTACGTAAAATCATAAATAATTCTTATACAAGAACTACATAAGGTTGTTAAACACACTAGGCAACAAACAGAAACAAATACCTTCATGGATTTAGAAGAAATGAAAATATAACATCAACTTATTTACGAGGTTGTTGCAAAAGCATTAAAGCACATAAAATGTTTCACTTTAAAGCAAGATAAAATACGTAAGGCTATGGGACCCCGAAACAACGATCCCCAGTCGAGGAAAAAAGAAGCGTTTCGGAAGTATAACCCCTATCCAGCGCAAGACAGTATAAGACTTCTCGGTCAGCCTTTGCCTGTTTTGGAATAAGCACTATTGTAGCTAAACGGATTTTAAAAATATTTGTGCCTTTACATTAAGCGAGAGATTTACCCAACGATAACTTGGTTGGGGTCACCGTGTAAAGACAGTGTTCACATCATACGAGTTTTGTTTCGTTTGGTCGTTTATTCACATTTGGACTTTTTCAAAATTGAGCGCAAACGAATGCAATCAGTTATCTAGAACGGTGTGATTTTTAGTCCAAGCGCCGTCTGTGATCAGTCATGCTTCAAAAAACTGTTTTGGTATGTTGCTCAGGCAGTCTTAAATAGAGTTTCACATGCATGTTCCACCACAACTAAGTTGTTCCTTCTCATCGTGAATGAGTTGCGTTGCCGCAAGTGATCTCAAACCTAACGCCTGTCACCCTTTATTCTGTGGTCATTTCAGTTACACTTTATAACTTGCTTTACTGTAACAGTAGTACCAATACACTATACACAAGTTTTCGTTGCTAAGTGTTGCAGCGAACGCCCACATTCGCTGGCAATGAATGACATGCCAAGCAGTCTTGGGAGATGGAAACACGAGCAGTAAAAGAAAAAGGCTCACGGCTGCTTTATTGACCTATTTATACATCATACTGCCAATAGAGATGTATCTACTTCTTGGCTAATAAACAAAGCCAATAAGCATAACAACTCGGGGATATGTATCAGAGTAAATATCTCTTGTTCAATCTTAACAATACACAATCCTTCAATGCAATTAGTAACATAGTTGGCTCAACAAGACTCAACAAGCAACAACATCTATTCTGAAAACAATAGAGTACAGTACCTTTACAGTCAATACTTATTTTACAAAGGGAGATGAGATTTTTGACTTAGCGGAAAAGAAAACAAACAACTAAAGCTTTTTCAGAGATAATTAACGCGTGGTACTGTCTATCAAAGCAAAGAAATTAAAACACGATTAAAGTTTGTCTCAGAAAGACTTGAAAATTGTTTTCAATCTTTCCCACTTCACAGCAGAAGTGCCTTACAATATCATCATGCCAATTGTTCAATTATATGATATTAATCCCTTTATCAGCACACTCTCCGTGGGAGGCAAGGTCTAATCAATGTTCGGCACACTCGACCAAAATTACCAAATATTGTCAGAGTTATACCGTTCGCTCTTTCTCTCCGGAACTTTGAGATTTCTAGGTGATTCATTTTTTGATTTTCTGTTGCCAACCATTCAACTGATCGATTTCAATCAAATGACTAAAGAATTGCCAAATGTTACTCGCTGGTCATGTCCTATCGGTTCTGCAATAATTTAAGATTGAGTCTTGTTTAAAACAATTTTAAGGTCTTTTTTCCCGTCGTTTCTTTTTTTTTGCAGATGGCCACATCAAAAGATTTTTACGATACGGTAAGTGATATCACGATACAGACGATGTGTTATAAAAGTGGTAAAGTTACTCTAGGGTACAGAACTTCCATGTTGATCATTATCATCATCAAGATCATTATCATCATCGTCATTATTATTAATTATTATTAATCTATCTATTTATTTTTTGTTCTAAAGGAAGGCGACGAGTCACGGTATTCTGAAGACGATGACAAGAACCATAGGTAAGAAAAACAAATACATGGTTATGCGGTTAATCCTTCAAAAACCTAACAACGCCTTCTGGACGATGAAGGTAAGAACTTCTGCCCTTTTTGGTGTGCATTTTCGTGTTTCTTACAGCTACGTTGAACTGAAACGCTTTTTATCTCCTGGGACTTCTATAGCAGCTTTATGGTGTTTAAGCGTTCACAATTTCCACTCTTTCCGCTAATAACGTTCATTTCACCAAAAAAATATTTTCGCCGGGACAAGAAAGCACATTTCAACATGTCGCCTCTTACTCACAACCACGACAATTCAATTGGCTTTGCCATCTTATTCAACGGGGTTCGCATTCTTTTCAGCTCTTCACATTCAATGACCTCCCATGTCTTTTTCGTTAACTTTTACATGACCTTAGGTTTAGCTCTCACTTTCTGAAATCTTAAAATACTTCATTGTTTTAGGGTAATTTTTGACCTAACTCAGTTCAAAAGATACAAACTCTGGTGTCCACCAAAAGCGTGCCGTAAGCGCTGTTTAATAACTCTCCTCTATTTTTCATTATCCTTGCTTTGACATGTGCAATAACTAACCTACGAAACATAGCTTTCCTTGACCGACAATTGAATTCCATAACTTTCCAGGTTTTACATGACCCGTATGAACTGTGTTCAATTTGACAATCCAGATGAGCCAAAAACGATAATAGCCCTAATTTACACTATTGTGAAAGTGGTCTATTCTTACGATTATTTACCGTATACAATTTGCTAAAATTTAATTACCCATATTATGATGTCATTTAGTGGCGTCACTCAGCCCATGTACGAAGATCTTGCCGGACAGGAGCAGCCCAATGTAGGATACTCCCTTGAAACGGAGTCACATCGTCAAAAGGTAGGCGGTTGTTATCTGCCTGCCACTTGTAATTATGATGGATCCCCAAATAACCGCAAAAACAAAAATACATATGCACTTATTGGGACAGGCCGATTATGATATGAATAATTATGCAGAGAAATCGAGGAGGGGTTTATCTGCCAAAACGGAATACACCCTCCTAGTTCCACATAATCCTTCGTGACATACGAAAGCCTAATCTCATCATTGTTTTAATATTTATTCAAAATATTTCCAACTTTAACCTCGATAAATGTAAAGTTCCCTTCTTCATAACTTGCCTGATCGTCGAGTTTTCCTCGGCATTTTCAGGTTATGAAGAGATGTTTATTCTAGCAAACAGTCTTCAAATAGCAGTTGTCATCTGTTGCGGGGTATTTTTGCTACTCTTGCTATGTTTTCAGGCAGTAGTTCGGTTATTTCTTCTTTGCATATCGTGTTAATTCTTCCGCCATTTTCTCCAGCTCTGCCAAAACGCGCCTTTTGCCGTTCATTTTTCTGACTATATATCAGTACAATTGACGTCAGCATACATACACTGTTTACAGGTAACCATTACGACACCTGAAGGAGGACAATGAGGTTATCCCTATATTAAGATCTCTCATTACAGATAACCCACCTACCCCAGAAAAGGTTGGCCACACCACCGGTCTACGTCCCCTGCTCTTTTCTAACAGTGGTGTAGGTCCTCTCACGTCCCACAAGAACCACATAAGTGAAAGGGCTGTGAGAAGTGACCTACGGCGGTTTTTTGTCCTTAACCCTAACCGTTTGCAGATGTCATTACAAAGGCAGCAATTTCTTCTCAGTTATTTTAAGACCCTGACTGTTGGTCCGGTTGGGGTTCGAACCCGCGACCTCCCGCTCAGCAGACCGGGGCTCTTCCAAGTGAGCTAACCAGGCGGCGGTCAATACGTCACTTTCGATATATTAAAATTCAGCTTGATAGTGAGGCTTAGAGGACACAAACAAAAGAAATGAATAATCATGTTCGTTCACTTTCCTTTGTTTGTGTCCTCTAGGCCTCGCTGCCAAGCTGAATTTTAATATATCGAAAGTGGTCTATTGCATTGATATACACTGTATATATATAAAAAATATACTAAATTTGGTGAACGATTGCTGATTATGACGAATAAGCGGGGGATTTAGGCCAATCACAAACGGAGAGATGGATGAATAAAAAATTTGATTAACGACTTTCTATGTGATCAAATGAGAGTATTGAGCCACAAATATTATCATGACGCTTTGTATTTTTAACGACCTTACAGAAAAGAAAAGACTACGATCGTTAGTCCGTTGATGAGGACCAAAAGATATGG
>JBBMOI010000009.1:1012500-1062500 GCA_038088405.1 Porites divaricata
GCCTACGACATCTGGAAGCGCACACGTCAGTTTTGGAATTTTGGAAGTTTCACTGCTTTGTGTATAACCTTGCGGCAAAACAAACCTAATTGTCCTAACACTACGCTGTTGGTAAGGAAGAGCCAGAGACCGATGCAGATGATTAATCAAAACAAATAACTGAAATCACTACGTGACAGAACCATCACAACCCAACTTTTGACCAAATATGGAAGTTATTTAATACCATAAAAAAACTGAAAAATCACATGAGAACATTTCGATTCAATCGATTTAACAGAGATCACTACTTTTCATTCCTTGATACTTTAGAAGAACAGACGAGTTTCCATGGGTTATCCCATAGAAAAATCTTATACCGTGCTTTTTGCGTAAGCTTCATACAGCTTTTGCCCCAAGAAGTGTGGGACTACCGACCACTCTAGTTACGAACTTCCACATAGCTTAACAACGTAAAACATGACAACCATTTTTCTAATCGATACAACGGGAGACTTGGACTGTTAAGGAGCGCCAGGGAAGTCATTGCCTATAGGAGAGCAGTTTGTGGAAAGTTTAACTGAAAGGTAAAAGAAACTTTAATGGATATCCAGGAATCAAGAACGTAGATACCACTTTCCCCTATTGACAAAAACATGATTACTATGCTTTAGATCATCGCCAGTCCTGCCGGTTGAGAAACTCACTAGCTGAGAGAAACATTGTTTTGACTTCATACTTAACATAATGATATAATTCTGTAGTGAGCCACAAGATACATTTATGGATTTTGACTTTTGTAAACTGCAGAGAATATTGTTTCTTTCAGATACGTAGATCGATTTCACGAGTGAACGCCCACCAATACTCAGTGACCTGAAAGAACGAAATTGTCTTCGAAAATCAACCACAACCAAAGTAAGATGTTTCTTGCGGTCATCGAACCACTCGTAAACTCAAAAAAACAAAGATTAACATTAAGCGGATACACGTACTCCTCAGCTCCGGTTCAATACAACATGGGACGTCATGGTTTAACCTGCTGCTTCTTGCAGGAATGGAGAACGTCACTCACGTCACGCAAGCCTCTTCCCGCAAGCAGCTTAGTAACTTAAATTGTGAACGAAGAGACAAAACTCGAATTGCACAAGTTTTCACAAAAATGAAAGATAAATACACTGACGATAGTGCGCATGCGTGGCAATTTTTCTCCGCTGAAACCTGCGTAGCTCATGGAAAAGAAACGTTCAAGGCGCAAGACACTCGAAAGCATTGAAGATCTGAAGTGTTTGGAGGGTTCACTTCTTGGGAATTAAGGAGGTTGTCTTCAAGAAAGGTAAGTTGTGACATTAGAAGACGCTACGCCGAGAATGTTAGTATTTACGAACGGCCCATATTTTGCAAACTGAAATGACAGTTTTTCGCATGCTCTTTCGTCAACATAAAAAGTAAACTAGCCCGTCGTAATTTACTAAAAACTAATCTGTCATTTTATATCTGAACCGAACAGTTAAAATAATACATTAGGAGAGTAGCCCTAACTATTTAAGTTGACAACGCAAAACTATTGTCAATGACCGCTTTTTAACCACATCAGTAACGTTAAAATGGTATTGACTGAACCGCACTGGTTTTTACCTCGACGACACGTAACGCCAACGTTCCCTAAAATTTTCATGCAATCAGTGCACCGTTAAAGACGTCCAAAGTAAAATAATTTTGTACCTTGAGTGTCTACATCCCTTGAAGTTCGATGTTAATTTTGACAAACTCAAAACTTTAGTTCGCAGGTTGAACTTAATTCCATCGCTGAAATACTTATCTTACCTTCAATCTTGGTGGCACTCGAATCTATTCAAAGAGGAATATTCATTTTCACTAACTTCAGTAGACTCATCATAACAGAAGTGTTTAGAGAGCATTGCTTTAGTAATAATCTTGATTTTCGAAGTTTAGACAGATCACTATATGGACCAAATAATTAACCTTATTATTTGAGTGAGGCATAAATAAACAATGACTACAGCACGAGTATGTTTAGGGATTCGTCAAGAATAAAAAAAAATTACATTTAATATGGGTTTAGCTGGCACCTGTAGTACATAAACTGAACGGTATTTCAAAAACAATTTGGACAATACAATAATCGTAAGTTAAAATACTTCCGGAGATAAAATTTTCCTCGTGTACACCAACCATCGCGTCTTTTAAATTGCCATAAAACTTATGTATTAAAATAAACAATTCAATACAATCAAAAGTCATCCGCTTGTACAACGAAGCCAGATATTACTCATAATTGGAAAAGCGATGTTAGTGTTGTTTCAGTTAGTGGAGGCCAGGGGACCGGAAATTGATTAGCAAAGGATGCGGCTGTGTTTTTGTATCGGATAGCTTATGAAAACGCTATAAAGACTTCTTCCGGATTTTGAAACCATAAATCCACGAAAGTTTCATCTTTTAAGTACTTATCACATTTCTCCAATCAAGCCCTTCTAAACAAAATATTAAACACGCAAGTGACCTCTCAAATTCCAAGTTAATTCAGACAATTCAGGCATAAAACTAAACACTGGTACTCTAAAGGAACTCACTTTTTATCATGACTGAAATATTTAACCCTGTCGCTCTTTTATTGACCACCCATGACTGAGTCACAGTTGTCCCATTGAGCGCTCTTATATTTACAAGTACATATTCCGTCACTAACTTAATTCTGACGGGTTAAAGGGGCACTGCTATTCCAGCCGGTATCAGTTTCGTTGCGTCGCTGTTATAGACAATGGTCTTTATGCATGCACAAGTGATGTCATTTTAACAGACAAAAGTTTTGTAAATGCAAGAGTGCCGCCATAGGTTTCGTCAAGAGAACATGTGTTTTCGTACACTTAGCGAGCTGCAAACAGTTAGAGCAGCAATTGTAGACACTTCAAAGATTCAAAAAGTATTTTTTAAAAACCTGAGGGCTTCCTCATTTACGCTTCACAGGCAAATGTCTAAGACTGGTCTGCAAATCTGTCTACAGGGCACGCTCTAGAACGTTATGATATTCAGTTGATACTCATTGTTACCTTCCTGTATGCGTTATGGTTAACATATGTGTCTGCAGAATAAAACTATTATTGGATTCTGTTTCCGCCTGATAGCGAGAACTATAAAGGTTTCGTCTTATGTCATTTCCCTCAACCTTTGGCTTCATTTGATAATACAATCTCGGCCTCGATAACTCACACTATCATGCTCAATCTCCTCCAATAATTGTAGCATTTGTTATTTTCAGTTCAGATGGCTTCAGTTGGAAAAGAGGTAAAAACCTTCAACTTGATTATTTCAGTAATTCCCTCCCCTTCAGTCACATGCGAAAAAAAAAAATAGCCATAAGTTATAGCTATTTTTTTTCGCATGTGACTGAAGGGGATGGAATTACTAATTGCTACTGTCCAAGGCCTTGTGTCGTGTAAGAACTTACATTACGTTCTCAAAGTACTCTTTATATTATAACAAATGGTCTGTATCAATTAGAGAAACCAAAATCTGATTTCAAAAGCTTTCCATGACTTGGAACTCCAACATTTGTCCTGTTAATGACACATTTTTTAACACGTACATTCAGGATTCCCCTGGCAATAAAAATTCATCAGCTCATATTCCTCCATCGCATAAAAAATTACACGCGTTTTTCAGAAGTGGCAAGAACAAGAATTAGAAAACTTGCATTAAATCTAACTCAAAATGTTGTTACCAACTAAGACTACCTTGTTATTATTATTATTATTATTATTATTATTATTATTATTATTATTATTATTATCTCTATTATCACAGTCTTTGCTGGTGTTCTTTTTGTGTATCAGCCGGGCGCAAACCATGCACCTAGAGCGTCAGTCACACAAGTCAATCATTCTGTTCATACACTGAGAACCTTTCTGAGGATTCGTGCAGATCCCAGCATGCAGATCTTTTGAATCTCTGTCATAGTAGCTCTCTCTGATACTTTCTTGATGTTTTCTACCATACCCTTCTTCACGGTACCAAGTGCACCAACAACCACAGGGATCACAACGGTTTTTATATGCCACATTCTCTGTATTTCTAGTTCTAGGTCTTTGTACTCGCATTTTTTTTCAGTTTCCTTCAGTGCGATGTTTCTATCTGATGGAACAGTCATATCAATCAGTTTGCAAGTGGAATTCACTGAATCTTTAACGATGATATCTGGTCTGTTCGCTGTTATAGTTCTATCAGTATTGACTGGCATGTCGGCCCACATGATGGTGATGTTGTTATCTTTATTGTGTATCACGGTCTCTGGTACGTGTTCGTACCATTTGTCTGTAATCTCTATATCCTGATCTTTACATACACTCCAATGGAGATATGCTGCAGCATTATTGTGCCTGGAGATGTACTCTGTTTTGGCTAATACCTCACATCCAGATACAATATGGTCCACTGTCTCTTCATGTTACGAACACATTCTGCATTTGCTCTCCACTTGCTGGCCACATATTACTTTCTGGTAGTTTCTGGTGTTTATTGCCTGGTCTTGAGCTGCTACAAGTAGTCCCTCTGTTTCTCCTTTCAAATTACTTGACAATCATTTGTTGGCGGTGACTGTGTCTACATGAGGCTTCTCTAGGATCTTTGGATACTGGCCATGCAATGCTTTGTTTTTCCACTTTTCTTCTTTCATTGACTTCATCTTGGACTTAAACACGTGTTTCAGGGCTTTAGCATTTTCAGAGGCAGGTTTATCTTCTCTGTTCTCAAACTCTGGCATTGTTACTTCCCTTTTGAATTTAGTAGCATTCTTGGATATTGAATTTTTGGCTTTAGATCTTTCATGTTCAAGCACCTGCTTTGGATATTGCCCTTCCTTGTGCTTCAGATAGTGATCAAGCCCTATTGTTGCAGTTTTGAATGCTGTTTCTACATCAATCAGGCCCCTACCTCCATCTTTTCTTGGGATGTACAGCCTTTCCACATCTGCTTTAGGATGCAACATCTTGTGCATGTTCAATAGTTTGCGTGTTTATGTGTCAATCTTCTTCAGTTCTGAGATTTTCCAGTCAATGATGCCAAAGCTATATTGCACAACTGGGACTGCAAGGCTATTGATAGCTTCTATTTTGCTTCTTCCATTGAGCTCAGTTCTTAGGATTAATCTTACTCTCCTATTATATTCTTTTCTTATCTTCTCTTTCATTTTGCTATGCTGGATACCATTTATTATTGTTATTATTATTATTGTTATTATTATTATTATCATTATTATTATGAAACACTATGAGAATGGTCGAACAATTTTACGCAAATTCTAACGGTACTGTGTATTTCATCTCATTATTGTAACATTGTTTTTTTCTTTTTCCAGTCTTTTCCTAGGCCTGGATACACCCTGAGCGGGAAAAAAATAGAGCAATGTATCCAGCCAAGCGGTATTCACTGGCCAATTGTGTAAGTAACAAAAATAACTGCAAATAAAACAAAACAAAACAAAAAGAGCTTTGATAACAGATAGCGGGTAATCAGCTCTTTTCAGCGGTGATCAAAGGAAAGGGTGTGCTCTCTTGTCAAAAACAACGGGAAAAAATAATTCAACAAGCCCTACTTGAAAATCGTTTTATAGCTTCTTTTGGCACAGTTGAAAGTAAAGCTACCAACGAAGACCATCTAATTCAATTGTTTTTCAAGCTCTTTTATAGTATTTACTTTCCCCACCTAATTCACTTTGGAAGAAAACATCCAGAATTAAAGAGTTACTCAGTCTTTTTACTAAGTAAATTAATTTTAGTATTTTTATCGCCTTTTACAGAGTTCCAGCATCACGGCTTATTGTACCAGGAATTCTTCAGGTTAGTTTCTATATGGACGTGAGAGACTTTCGAAAAGATAGAGCGATTTTCGTATGACCTTGAAATGAAAACGCGCGAACAAAACAGAAACAACAAACAAACGGAAATAGAGCGATTTGATTGGTGTATGAAACGGATACAAACGCACCTGGGTTTTGGTTGGCTAAGCAAACGCGCGGGTAAACAAACTTCATGCCCGAAGAACTTTCTAGAAATTTCTTTGACGTCATACTGCAACACGATTGGCCAATCGAACAATGCCTTCTCCATATTAGGGTTTCTTTGGCGGGAAAACGAAGAGGCCATGTTTTGATCTTTTCATCCATTGGCTGATGAAACAAAGAACGAACACTTACCGAAACCTTTTTTCAAGGTCATACGAAAATCGCTCTAAATACTTTTTGAAATAAAATGAGACTTCGTAGACCTGGGAAGCTTTCCATTTAGACAAAATATCCGGTTTGACCGGTTTAATTGCAAATTGAACGCGCGGTTCGATCGGAATTTTTTTCGGAACAAGCGGGCGACCTTCCGAGGTATTCCACTTTTTCCGTTCCAGCTGGTTGGAACAAAGATTTCTGATCCATTTGCGCAATTCTGTTTTGGCCGGCAGCTGGCGCCTGGAATTTTTCCCGCCATTTCCAACTGAATGATTGCCGGTGAGGGTTGTTCACGGGCAGTCGCAGTTCTTCTTTTCATTTCTTATCGTATCGTTCAAAATGGCATCTGCATTTGTAGTCTCAAGGTAGTTTTGAACTCTGTTTATATCTCTTCTAACGAAACAGCAACAAACTGCTATTGCCACAAGGTCAAAACTATTTAGCTTTAGACAAAGTTTCACCTTCTTCGTCGAAATTGTCGCAAAGTACCGGGCAGTGCTACGACGTCTATTTTGTTGGATTTTGGGTTCACACGAGCAAAGAGAACCTTTCCATTTGACCCGGGATGTTTCCGGAATATCCAACCGGAAATTTTGCGTATATGGAAAGCGCCCCGGGTATTAAAAGAATGGCTTGGTAAATTCTGTGCATAAATCTTTTCAAAGTCAAATAAAAATCTGCACCGAAACTTTAAAAGGTTTTCACTGATTAAAAAAAGGATCTACGACGAGAGAGTTGGCTCAGAGCCCAAGCTGAGTATGGGACGCATACTAAGGCAGGTCTGTTGATAAGTAGCCGGAGGTTAGCAATCCCTTCATTCCTAGAGTCAATAGGCCATTTCCGAGTTCCCCCGGGGCCTCTGTGTCAAAACTAGGTTAGGTGCTCAACCTTTCTTGTGGAAATGAGTTTTATTTGCATGAGAGTGAAAAATCATTTCCATATCAAGGGTTGAACACCTAACCTCGTTTTGATACCGAGGCCCGGGGGAACTCAGAAATGGCCTATTATGGAGACATGCAAGGTGGGTTAAAATAGAAGGGCGTCTAGGGTCCAGTACATAGGGGGGAAAGTCACTACGCTTAGAATACACCGCTGCCGGTAATTAACAGGGTTCCAGCTTCTGATAAATTACCTGAAGACTTCTGTGTCTGTGGACGAAAACCTATGAACAGTGCTTAAACACTGTACACGTAATCTTCCTGGGCCCAGTTGTTGGAACGCTGGTAAGCGCTAACCCGGGGTTAAATTTTAACCCGGGTTTCTTTTTTCTATTTATCAAAAGCATTTTCTTGGACAATTTTCTCTATTCTTTTTAGAGTATCCAATCATCAAATTGTAGGCAAAAAGAATTAAACTGAATTTGCTTTTTAATTTGAGTTCAAATTTCGCACTTACCCTGAGTTACCTTAACCCAGCTTCGAATAAGCCGGCCCTGGACTCTAAAAAAGGAATTTGCATCTGTCTCGATTTGGAACTTCTTTTAGGAATTACGTCCTCCCGGACGTCTCCTTTTAAACTGAAAAAAGGGAAAAATATAACATTTTAAGGCCATAAGTATCACACAACCAAACCCACTTCGTGGTGGTGATTTTCCATTTTCTTTTCTCTTTTCTTTACACTTTATTTTCAGTATCGCTTTTCGGACAAAGGACTTCCAGTCCAGCAATGCACGGAACCAAATTGAAACATTTTCCTTTCGGTAAGTACAGAGCAAACGCTAAACTATTTTATGTTCATCGTGATCCATAACGTAAATAAAGGAACCCAACCTTTAGCTAACTTAATAAGAAACGGATTATTCAAATATTTAGAAAACACCGCACAAAAGAGCATAAGTTTTAAAGTATTACTCGTTTGGTGTATCAAGTTTCATTAAAATAATCAGATGTTCTTACACCTCTCTATAGAAGATGGGTGCTTGGATATCTGGGGGCCCTTCACGGTGACAAGCCGGTCCCTAGACAGTGAACTGCTCCCATGGCTGGCAATCATGAGCCCCCACACCACACCGAGTCGTCCAGGCACCCGTCATACAGTGTTTACATTGGAAAATAAGGGAATGGGAAGCGAGGGGCAAAAATGTAAACGAAAAACGCACTCCACAGAAAAAAGCCGCCAACCTTCAACACACTGAACTGAATGAGCTTTGAGGCTACCACCGAGAGTGCTAAGAGCATGTGCCGAACTCTGCTGCCGCTGACCACAATGGACATATCGGCTGCGCAAATTTCCCTTTCGTAAACGGTTGCTGCCATTTCTAAGACACTAGAATATTTTTGACCTGTTATAGAGAGTGTTTCTATTAAAAAGAAAGAAGATCGCAACCAAGGGTCGAACCTGGACCTTTCGTATCCTATTCTCTCTCCCTTACCACCACACCACCACACCGACCAGCCAAAATTCCGATTAACAACTGCGTCGCTTACTGGAGGTTGGTGCTCGGGATGTCCAGGGGCTTCCACCTATGGCACAGCCAGCCCATAGACAGAGTTGCGCCCTCATGGCTGGCAAACCCGCGCCCTTCAGCCATGAGCCCCCACGCCAATAGAACCAGGCACCTGTCACACTGATTCAACAGTGGAAGAATAAAGGGGGGGAGGGATGGGGGTAAAAGAATGATCCAAAGGCTGAACGAAGAGAATGGCCGCCAGGAAAACACTGTACTGAGTACATGGAGGTGATGCAAGCAAGGCTGACCACGCTTGAGCCAAACGACTGACCGCTGACCACGCCCGCGCTCCTTGTTGTTAACTGTGTTAAATATTTATTTAACCTCATAAAATTTATTTACGTAAACTAGCAAACTGTCTTTCATCTGTCTGATATATCAATAACAGGTGACTCTTGACCTTTCCAAAACTTTTAACGTAAATTCAACTTGGGTTTCAACGTCGTTCTTTCCAAGACTATTGAAAAACGTACCATTTGCCTTATTGTAACTTAATCTACGGAATATATTATATCTATCATGACTAAAGGCTTGGTTACCAATGGTGGCATTGACAGTTAAAAATGGCAACGACCGTTTACGAAAGAGAAATAAACGTCGGTTGCTGTTTGTTGTTAACTAAATGAAATTGCATTTAACGGCATTAAACTGGTATGGCAGTTCCGATTCAAAAGTTAATTTTGTAAACCTTTAGTAAGAATACTTTTTTTCTGTATTCAACAGAGGGAAGGGAGACGAAACAAAGACGAAACGTTGGCTTAATTTCTAATCTTATAGCTCTTCTAGGAACTCTTTGGAGTTCAACATTCTGTGTATAACAATAAAGTACTGATTCCAACTTCTACTTGATAAAAACGATATCAAAAAAAAAATCAGTTCAAATATTTATCTAAGGTAAAAAATAATCCAAAAAGACAGTTGAGTTATTTATTTGAGTTAAGCGAAGGAAGCACTGTAATATATTTACTCCTCTTTAAGTTGTGTGTTTCAAATAAAAGAATAAAGAACTGGCAAGCCAATTTGAATTTGTTTCTTGTGTTTTTCACACCCTGCCAGAAACGTTTGAGTGTCTTTACTCATGTTACCGTAAGCCATGTTAATTTCTTGGAGCAAAAGAATGTGTCCCCAAAAGAAAAGAGTTCACCTCCTGGCTTGGAACACCATGCTCTATAAACAACGGTTTCGCAGGCGAATATATTTCGTCGCTATAATTACCGTTGTGTCTGTGACGGAGATAGGTGTTTTAAAGCCTGGTTTCCATATAATCGTCCAGGTCGTCTCAATCGCTCGACTCCTCTCAAAATGTGTTCAGACGATCCAGACAATCTTATAGGAACACAAGGCGTTTCAGACGACTGTGGTGATCGCCTTAGCCTAGACAGAGCTGAAGTGTAGATATATGCTGACTCTGTAGGCTGGTTACCATATAATCGTCTAGATCAACCGAGTCCCCTGAAAATGTGTTCAGGCAATGGACAAGATCATCTGGAATTAACTGCCTTGATTACCGATGCTGCGCGACTGGGTCGATTGCAATCGCCTGGATAGAACCTGTATTGTATTGTTAGTAGAAGATAAATCCACGGTTTTAAACGACTCCTTTTATTTGTCAATCATCGCATGGAGTGTAGACGTTCAAAATCTAAATTACAGAGTAGTGTTAGTAAGTGAAAGGAAAATGTTAATTCAAACCAAAGAAACACATTTACCCAGTGGCGTCTCATAGTTCTTCTGACTAGCAAGTCGTGAAGTTGTAAATTACATCTATGACGTCATCTTATTATACTAATTACGAAATGTTCGAAAGTTGCAGCCTTAATTAGCTTGCGCTACATAAATGACATATTTAGCAATACACTCCCCTGTCTGTAATGAGGTTTCAGTAAGTATATTTAAGTAAATTGAGAGTTCACTCATTGTTCATCAATAGGTAGAAGTAATATCAATCGTTGTACAGGTCTCTGCACAGTAACATAGCCTTTGCCTTTATATTTCGTAGAAGGTTCATCTGCATTGAGGTTCTTATATTGCACGTCGACTTTGCGTACTTTTCCATCTGTTCCTGGATGGGTATTTGAGACTTTACCGAGCTTCCACTGTCCTCTTAATAAATTGGAATCTTGGATTAAAACAACGTCTCCTGTCTTCATGTTTCTATGGGAAGTATGCCATTTTTGTCTTATTAATAAACTTGGGAAATAGTCTCTCGTCCACTTCTTCCAAAAGGTAGAGATTAGTGTTTGAACAAATGTGAACCGTTGTCTGTTGCTCGCTTTATCGCCAAAGGGACCACTTGGTGCTCGTGACGTGGCTCTACCAAACAATAGGTCATTCGGGCAAAGATACGCTCCGTCATCAGGTGACGTAGGGTGTCTTCCTATTGGTCTCTCATTAAGTAAGTTGGCGACTTCGAAAAGTACTGTTTGTAACTCCGAGAATGTTAAAATACTATCGCCTATGGAAGCATTAATTGCTCGTTTTACAGATCTAATGAGAGCTTCTGTAACTCCATTTTGCCAGGGTGCGTCTGCGGATGTAAAGATCCATTCAAATCCTTCAGTTACGCCAAAACCTTTTAGATTGTTCCAATCCCAATTCTTGGTGATGTTAGAGAGTTCTTTATTCGCTGCAACGAGTTGAGTACCATTATCAGAGAATAGTTTAGATGGGTAACCATGTAGTGACACGAATCGTCTAAGTACCATTAAAAATTTGTCTGTACTATAATCTGCTGCTATATCCAAGTAGACAGCTCTTGTCCCTAAACAATTGAATATCACTCCATACGCCTTAGATGTTGTTCTTTTCTTTACTTCATCTCGAATTCTGTAGGGTCCAAATAGATCGATTCCCGTACTGTACCAAGGTGGGGCCGGTTTGAGTCTATCAGTTGGAAGGTTGCCCATTACTTGTTCACTGACTCTTTTATCGAGTTTTCTACAAATGACGCATTTGGATTTGATTGATTTCACAAGTTTCAAGAGTTTTGGAATCCAGTATCTGGTGCGTACTTTGCTGGCTGTAGTTAAAACGCCATGATGCCCTATTCTATGTTTATGCTCTATAAATAGATGTGAGAATGGGTGATCGTATGGTATTAGTATCAGTTCTCTCTTGTTGTAGCTCATCTCCATTTATAATTCGCTGCGTCCTCTAATCACATATATACCATCTTCGCGTATCTTAGGGCATAATCGTTTGTATTTTCCGTTTTCGATATCCTTCCCCATGTTCTGTTGAGCTTCGCGAATCCAGAACAATTCAGCCTTTTCCACATCATGTGGGGTGAGTTTGCTTGTCGCGTTTTTTAGAGATGATTTCGGGTTTCTGTCGTAGATTTTCATAATTCTTGCGGTCACTCTTAATAGCTTGTTATAATCTGAGTACTTGGTGATGTCAATTCTTCCTGCAAGGGTATCTTGAAATCTTTCGATATTTGTAACCATCGCTGTCTTGATTCGTTCTGGTAGTTGTGGTGTTAAATAATTGCGAGTTATTGGCCACTCGTCTTCTGGTTGTTTTAGAAATTCGGGTCCTTTCTGCCACATGCTTTTGAGCCCGATATCGCTTGGCTTCTTACCTCTCGTGAGGCAATCAGCGATGTTGTGTTCACTCTCTACCCAGTACCAATCGGTTTGGCTTGTTCCTTCTTGTATTTCTCCTATTCTTGTGGCAGCGAATGTGTTAAATCCGTAGGAATTTTTCTGTATCATAGCATGTACTATTTGTGAGTCAACGATGTGATAAATTCTTTGAAATCGGTACCTACATTCTTTCTCTATGAAGGTCTTGAGGCGTTTGTTCAATACCGCTCCACATAGTTCGATACGATCGATAGATATCTTTTTGATTGGTGCCAGGCGATTCTTAGATAAAATCAGGTTACTTTCAAATTGACCATTTTGTAGTTCCCATCGTACGTATGCGCATGCAGCATAGGCGTCTTGAGATGCATCACTAAATACTATGAGGACAGGTTCTCCAATTGCATCTGATGGCTTCATACATCTCATAAATCGTATTTGGCTCATATTTTGCAAATCTTTAAAGAAAGTAATCCAGTTCTCTCTATTCTCTTCAGGAATGGGATCATCCCAGTCTAGTTTCTGATCACTTCCCCACAAGTGCCGCATCAGAATTTTCGCTCTTACAGTGAACGGTCCAGCTAGTCCAAGAGGATCGTACACACTATTGATCTGTGAGAGAATCATCCTCTTCGTGAGTTGTTGAGAAGGAATTTCAGTGGTTGTGTTGTTTGTGAGTAAAGCAGATGATAATTTGATCTTGACTTCAAAACATAGTTGATCTTCACATGGTCTCCATTTGATCCCAAGCACCTTTTCTGTTGATGTATGTGGTTTCTGTACCATGATTGATTCTTCTTGCTTGCTAATGTCTCCCGAGAATATCCACTCTTTGATTTGAAATCCTCCTTTGATGATAGCTTTCTCTATGTCTTGGCTGAGCTTGCTGGCCATTGTAACGTTATCTTTGCTTTCGATTATATCGTCCATGTAAGTGTTGTTTTGGATTATGTCTGCTGCTTCTGGATATTCATTACGCATCATCTCTGCCGTTTTTCTCAATGCTATAGTGGCGATCGTGCCAGACGGTTTATCTCCAAATGAGACTCGCTGTATTATATAAGTGTCTGGTTCTCTCGTGCTGTTCATGTTACGCCATAGAAATCGGTGAGTATGTTGGTCTAACTCCGACGTTTTCACGGTATGATACATCTTCTTAATGTCGCCTATAAAAGCAACTTTGTTTTCGCGGAAACGTATCAGGACTCCTAACAAGTTGTTGAGCAAGTCGGGACCCTTTGCCCAATACTCGTTTAAGACGTGTCCCATATAGTTCGCGCTGCTGTTGAAAACTATACGGACAGGAGTTGATTTGGATTCTGGCTTGAGCACTTCGTGATGAGCAATGTAATGCGTAGGACCTATGTAGTTCGTCAATTCTTCTTTTGAGAGTTTCCTTGCCACATTTCTTGCCAGCATGTCCTTTATTTGTTCGTCATACACTTTCGCGTGATCTGCGTTTTTTCTTAGTCGTCGTTCGGTAGCAGCTAATTTTGCCATTGCTACTTTCCGGTTATCAGGAAGATCGTTTGGGTCCTTTATCCAAGGATATTCAGCGGTCCACTTGTTGTCTTCACTGTTGAAAGTTAAATTGCGCTCAATCAATTCCAGTTCCCTTTCTTCCTGTATGGTGTAATCTTTGGCGCCCAAGGAGCATTTTCCACACTTGCATCCCCCGCATCTCGGTTTGCACTGTACACCAAGGGCCTCGATAGTGTAAAAATCTTCGATGTTGACTTTGCCTACAATCGTGTTGACTTTCGCGTTTCTAAGATTATGAGTCATATACACTTCTTTAAGTAGTGGGTGCGTTCCTCCAACACATCTCCCAAAGCGGTTTTTCAGTAATACAAGATGACCAATATTTTGTTCCCTTTCAGGATGATAAGCGGCGTATTCATATCCAATTAATACATCAACTGGACCAGCTGGTCGTGCTATTTCTTCCTTTGTGACGTTTCTAAATAGGTGGACGATGCTTTCTACGTTTACGTGCTCGATGTCAGAGGTGATTTTATTGATGCCATACACTTCAAACTCAACGGCGTGACCTTGCTTGTCCAGAAGTGGTAACTGGTATTTCATTGTTTCAATTTTCTGGGTTTGTCCTCCTATCTTCACGATTGAAAGATTCACTTTAACTCCTTTGAGTTTTTCTTGTTTCGCTTTGGCGTTGGTTATAAAACAAAGTGAGGCTGCGTTGTCCCACATTACATTTGCTGTCCCTTTCTTGGTCTCTACTTTCTGTACTTGTAGGAGGCATGTATCGATGCTTGAGTTGTTACAAACATTTGCTGAAGCAGTAGCTTGCTGGAGTGTGCTGTCATTGTTTGCTGAGGCAATAGCTTGCTGGGGTGTGCTTTCATTGTTTTCGTGAATTGATGGATGATGTTTTCTTGTACAGCCATTCACTCCACAATTTCTTTTCATTCTGCAAATACGTTGCCTATGGCCGGGCTTAAGACAGGACCAGCACGCTCGCTTTTCTTTGAGAAAATTCTTCCTTTCATCAATCGTCTTAGCTTGATAAAGTCGGCAATTAGAGGTCCAGTGTAAACCGTTAGCATGGATCAGGCATTTCGGTCTGGGTTGTTTGTCATTTTCCTCCTTTTCTTCTGTAATACTTTCCGTGTAGTGTACTGCACCTTTGTGATATGGGTTGCTAATAGTTGCTCGAAGTGTAGCACTCTCGTATTCAATAGCACTTCTTTGATTCTGCAGAAAGTCGAGAAGACTTGGAAATTTGTTGCTTTTATCAACTGGGCTGTCACGAGAGCTTACCACTTCGGACCATTTTCTTTTTATATCTGCCGGGAGTGCTTTCTCTATTACGCTGACCGAACTTGTGGTTGTGATTTCTGTTTCCAAGCCAAGTCTCTTTAGGTCTCTATAACCATCCTCTATGAGCGTTACAAAGTCGATGAAGCGTTTGTCTTCTCCTTCTCTGAGTATTCTAAATCGTTTTATTCCGTCAATGATAACATCGGCGACTTTGGCTGGGTCTCCATATTTCTCGTCTAAAAGGTGCCACATCTCGTCTATGTCGTCGTCGACGCTGTTCACCAATCTCGCTGGCTCCCCGTTAAGACAGGTGCGTAAGACATATGCTGTGTCACTCCTTCGCGTCTGAGTCATAACTTGCTTCTGGAAGTCTCTTTTAAATCTTGGATACTTTCGCAGTTCTCCGTCAAATTGAGGCATTCGTATCTTTTCCAATTGTAGAAACGATGCTGATGAGGTAGTTTCCTGTTTTGTTCCCTTAGCTTCTTCTACATTAGTGTAGCTTACTGCTATTCTCTCCTTTATTTCATGATAACATGTTTGGATTGTGACGATCCAATTCATTTCAGTTTCTGCTGATTCTCTGGATAATAACTGTAGCAATTCTGCGTTTGATTGTTTGCATTCTTGAAATTCGTCTTCTATTTGCGTTTGTAAATCTCTCAGTGCAAAATTAGGAATTTCCTTCGATTTCAGCGCGTGCGAAATACTTTTGTACGAAGCTTCGAAAACTGCGCGCGCTGTGTTTCTTCTTGTTCGTGCTTTGTCAACGTATTCTCGACGCTCTGCGTCCTCGCGTGTTGTTTTTTCTTTCAACGTGATTTGTTCCACATATTTGATTTTGCGATTAGTCGCATCATTAAATTTATCTTGGATTTCTGTCATCCACGCTTCTGCCTCTTCAGACTGTTCATCCGGCAATAAGTCAATATAGGTTTCATGCTTACCTTCTAGTTCATCATACGCTTCAGCGAGTATTGCATAATTTGTTTCAACTGGTTCAATTCCTTGATCGTTTTCTATTGACTTGATGAGGAAGTTCCTCTTTCTTGTAAATCGTCCTTTAGCTGTTGTGCGCTTGCTTTTCGCCTTCTCGATTGAAGCTGTGTCCTCGGACATCTATAGTTTAATCCAGTTGTCGCTTTGTAGCAGACTACCTTGGATTTTGAATGTATTGTTAGTAGAAGATAAATCCACGGTTTTAAACGACTCCTTTTATTTGTCAATCATCGCATGGAGTGTAGACGTTCAAAATCTAAATTACAGAGTAGTGTTAGTAAGTGAAAGGAAAATGTTAATTCAAACCAAAGAAACACATTTACCCAGTGGCGTCTCATAGTTCTTCTGACTAGCAAGTCGTGAAGTTGTAAATTACATCTATGACGTCATCTTATTATACTAATTACGAAATGTTCGAAAGTTGCAGCCTTAATTAGCTTGCGCTACATAAATGACATATTTAGCAATACATGTATATAGGCTATTTTCCATATCATCGTCCGGATCACCTCGATCGTCCCAATCGTCCCAAAAAGTCAAGGAGATTGAGACCATCTGAAGATTACATGGAAACCAAGCTTAGGTAGAATCCCTCCCTCTCGCCCACCCGGACGTTTCCGCTTTGCCCCATGGTGTCTTACACACACGAGCACTCCGTTTGCACATATAACAGCCAATGCAGAAAAGCAATGAGATATTTTGATGTTTTGGACGACGAAAATCAAGCAAATAATGTAAAAGAAAAGAATCCAAAAGTGAGGCCACATTACGCATTTTCGTTCAGTGTGCGCTAATGCTTATGCAGAGTTTCAGAAAACGATATAGTCAAAGAAAGGTCAGGTTTTCTGCTTTTGTGTGCGTGAGTTTACTGAACTGCAAACTATTGCAAATATTCAAAGGTTCCAAGGACATATACAACGAGTAACCTTCAGTGTCGCTGCAACACCTATCAGTAATCAGTAAATCAAAGCCAAAATATGACTTCATTCTTAATCCAAATAATCCCGAGCTATTAACGGAAATGCTTAAAACAGACTCCAGAGCCACTAACGTTACTCATACCGACAACATAGTCAAGATAGCCAATATTGATATTTGTATTGTGGACTGTCTATTGGCCATTTCGGAGTTGCGTAGGGAACTGGAGCGAGTTTCAAATTTAAACTAATCGATAAACTGACAAATGTCTCTACTTTTGAGACAGTGTCCCCCACCCCAAAACCATATAAACTCTTAAAATATTTTTCAGTTTTTCATTTAAACTTTAAAATTCGTCATGCATCAACTTCTTGGAAGGAACTAAATCGAAAATCACTGTGTTTGCCCATTTTCAGGAATATCAGAGAAATGAAAATGAAAAAATTAAGACTTTATATGGTTTTGGGGGACGCTGTATGGACCTTTAACCACGTTTGAAAAGTCATAACTTGATCCCTATTTAACTTTAGAGCACCAAACTTGGTCAAATAACCAATCTCAACATGCCCTTTTATATGGTGGTGTCAGTTTATCGATTAGTTCAAATTTCAAACCCGCCCCAGTTCCCTACGCAACCCCGAAATGGCCAATAGTGATTTAGGCTTATCAGTTTAGATCGCACAGATTGCATTCGAGTTTATTACAGATCAGGTAACCTAGCTGGCCTGTTCAGGCTGGCATTTTCCTTAATAGAAAAAACTATTCAACTGTCTGCCAACGTAGATTTTCCGCTTTCAAAAGGGGAAAAAACTATTTGATTTAAGTTCACAATCTTATTGGAAGAAAGCACCGGAAGACGTGCTGATATGCTAGTTGGTGCGATGTCAAAAACAAAGATCACGATCTACAAACTTTCAAGAGACTTGAGATGCTACGGATAACGGCCCAGGAAGGACCCAGGGTCACTATTTTGCTTCTATTTGGAAACCTTTCTGCTTGATCACTCATTTATGCAGTGAAAAGTATTTATAATGAAGTAAATGTAAAAGGATGAATCAAATAAATATGAAGGATCACGATAACTGCTTTAGAAAACAGCTATATGACAAACGATTCTTCCGCAATTCTGACTTTCTACAAGCTTAGATTAGAATGAAACGTAACGAATGGATGAAACAGAAATGGGCCCATCTTAATACAGAATAGCAATAAAACCGACGGAAAATGACAGTGTTGCGTTGCAAAGCTTGACTTTTACCTTTCAATTTCCATTCGTTTATTTCATAGACGTAGATCAAAATCAAATCCAACCAAACTCTTACTGAACTCTTATGATTCATCCACAACCTTTAATGTTTATCGACCGCGCAGATATAGTTTGCAAACTTTACAGCCTATGCTACGCTTTCAAATTAATGGCTGTATAAACGTCTAAAAGTCTAAAATGGATCAAAAAAATCTATGAAGAATTAATTAAAAATCACAATTACTATTATGTAAAGACTTGCAAATCTGCAAGTACACGTATCTACTTTAAGAGTCCCACTGTTTTCCTGCTAACCTCACTGTATGGCAAACGTTATTGCTTTAACTAACATTGCACAGTCTGAGGTCTAAAACAGATGCCAGCGCAGTCAGATAATCAAACAAACAACTGTAACCACGTCTCACAACGCATTAAGTTGGCCAAATATGGAAGTTACCTAATATCATATTAACGCATTATCTAGTCACATGAGGAACATTTTAACCATTCAACCGAGTTATAACAGAGGTCAGAAATTTCACATTCCTTTACATACATTGAGTATAGAAGTATCAGCTAGCCCATGAAAACAATTTACGCCTTGCTTTTTCACCCAACGTTCATACTGCTTTACCACATGAAATGTGGGACGGTCGACCACCCTATTTCTCTACTGGAACTTCCACATCGCTTAACTACGTAAAACAAGACAAGTTAGAAACAACAATACGATCTGATCGACACAACGGGAGATGTACATGTCGACCAAAGCAAGAGAAATCAACCCCAATCAGATCGTAGAATACTTAGCAGAAACAAGTGAAATGGATTCAAAGGTAAGGATAAGTTATCGATACCAAAAAATCCTGAAGAACTTTGATCAGACTTCCTTCTGCTAACATTTGATTATTATGCTGTAAATCAATGCGAGTCCTTACCCCATTGAGAAGCTCGCTAACTGAAAGAAGAACTGTTTTGTTTCACCACAAAGTAAATATCCATTCTAGTACAAGCAAAAAGAAGCATGGCCATAAGACTAGGATTCTTTAAAAACTGAATTTCCTAGAGTAATTAAAAGAAAATATTCTTCCTTTCATTTCAGATACGTAGATGTCACGACTGACCGCCCTCCACTGAAAGTTTGACCTTAAGTATGAAACAGTCTTCGAAAATCGACCGCAACTGTGATTAGAGGTTTCTTGCGGTCATCGCACCACAAATACACCACACAAAACAGATAAACGTACTTCAGCTCAATGCAACATGGAACGTCACGGTTTAGAGGACTTGAGAACGTCAATCGTGTCACGCACTAAACAGCCAAAAAGCGTCTAGCAAGCAGGCTAGTGTTTGAAATTGTGCAAAGGTTGCTCGGAACGAAGGGACAAACATCGAGTTGGTTTTCTCAAAAGTATGAAAAATACACTAATAAGAGAGCTTATGCGTCGCTATTTAACCGCTGAAAGCATGCGGACGCAGCACCTCGACCTCAAGAAGACAGAAACATCCGGGGACTGGTGTGAAGTGTGAAGAGTGAAAGTGCAGCTTGATTCAAGGAGTTTGTATTCAAAAACAGGTGAGAAGAAGTAACCTCAAAGGACACAACGAACGCGTTAGTACTATTCTTTGATAATTTTTAAAAGGAAAGCTCTTCATGATTCCCTTTTAACGTATAAAAACCACATTGCTTATGTCGTCCCACAGTACAACTGTTGTGTGACCTAGTATAGTTGCCAACAATTTCTAGTGAACATTTACTAAAGGCAAACACTATATACCATAAAATTGGAGGATAATTGGTACTAGAACCCTTGCTAGCCACATGGAAGTCCATAAAGTGATCGGCAGCTTAAATATCCTGTTTCTATTTTTATGAAGTTCAGTCCATAGTACGTCTTTCGGGGGAATGCTTTTGTGTCGCAAGTGTATTACACTACTCAAATTTCGATGAAACTTTTCATCTAACTTGCAACATAAATTCGCATATTGAACTATTAAAATGAACCGGCAATAAATGTTTACCGCAAGTTTGGTTACTCAAATCTTGACACCACTCAGATAATACTAACTTATTTCACTGGACAATTTATAATAGAGACTACAGCACACGCAATATTCCTGGTGGTAGTGATAAATAATAATCAGATCAATGTTTAGAGCAAATATTAATTTTTTAAGCATGACAAATAAACAATGCGCGTTCTAGAGTCCGTTTAGATACTCGCGTAAAGTACAATACTTTAAGGAAAGAGCCAAGTGCCGACATTTTGTACGGATCTGTCTACCACCCGTAGAACATAAACTCAACACTATATTAACAACAAAGTCGTACTTTGAAGGTAAAAGTGGTCAGTTTAAGTACTTTAGGAAACAGAGTTCCCACGAGTAACGCAACTTTGTAAGGCACGTGTCACCAAAGGGAAAACAAAAAGTCATTCTTACTTGTGAAAAATAAACAATTACAAAGATTTCTTGAGAAATTTATCAGCCCAAAAAGTCGAAACAATCATCCTGCATATAAAAAGGCAAACAAGCTGACAAGATATGATTGTAATAACGATATGTTTTGTTTGTGGAACGGAAATAATTTATAGCTAAATAAACGCAGCGGTGTAAATATGTACTTCTTATCCGACAGCTAATCGGATATTAATGTAAATATGTCTTCTTATTGGATAGCTAATCGGATATTAATATGATATCACATATACTTTTCGTCTGGAATTTGTAAATAATGTGATAATGTCATTAATACCAAAAACAGCCTTTTAATTAGCTCTCTCAAACAAAGTAACACCCATTTAAAAGCAACACATTTCAAATTAATGGCTGGTAAGTAGCCTTGTGGCATTTCAAAACCCAACAATTCAAGTGTTAAACCTACTGTTTTGACAAAGATTTAATCACTAATATCCTAAAGGTGCTTACTTTTGAAATACAAAAGCAAGTAATTGGCCGTATCGTGCTTTAATTACATGCCTGACCATGAAGAACACAACACAAAGAGCCCATAGCTCGCTGTTGTTTGTCATAGAGTGCACTATAATGGGTCTTACACACTAAGAGGAATAACTTATTAAAATAACAATGCCTTTTTTTCTTTTCAGGGCGTATGGCGGAACCAAAGCAGGTAAGACCCTCAATTTTGGCTTTTCAATTCTGTGTTTAATATTGTGTCATTTCTTTTCCGCTTGGTTCTTAATAAGGAGAACGTATTTCAAATTAAAAATGTTCCCTGGGCATTTTTTGCCAACTATATCTTATATCTACATCTTATCAACTATAATTAAAAGTTCTATGTGCCATGTTACTGGCTGCAAAAATCTAGCGCCCTTTTTTCAACCAGGTAAGAATGAAGGCAACATTAAACACAATGGTTTTATAGCGCTTTTCGTCGGTTACAAGTATTTGCTTTCCTTCCTGATTGGTTTATTGGATTATCTTTGTCTGCTGTGATTGGCTGGCCAAAGTAACTTTACTGTTTACTTTAAATTAAGCAACAATATAGGCTATGACTACTAGCTACAAAACCTTCTTGTACAAAAAACAAAAATTAAGGTCTAGTTTTGCTTATTAATAGTAAAGCAGTGTAAACAAATATATTCACCGTCCTGAACAAGATAAACAAAACAAAGTTTCGGATAAATTTTATGAAATATCTTCTTTTATCGCAGATCCCAAGAGCATCGTAATACTAATGTAGAATTTGTATTTTAACTTTTGAGGAACGCGACGGTGAAAGCCCTTCTGTCGAAGACGACAATAATCAGAGGTAGGAAAGAAAAGGAGAGGGGAAAAATCGCCGACAAATTCACCAATATCCCGGAATTTTTCTTTAATTAAATAAAGTTTAATATATCTTTCGCTAAAAGTAACTCAGGAACCTCAAAAGCTTTCCAGACGTCGACTGCTAACAATATGTTAGTTCCTAGTTTCAGAAGATGTAGTTAGGGCACTTCGTTCGAAGAAAAACAACCTCCTATTTATCTGTGAAGTTTGCCTGACGAGTTAATACAGTTTGACAGGGTGCACAATGCTCACATATGTTCCCAAAGTATACTGACAGTGAAGAGTTCCTATGACTTTGTTCACGGTAGCTTTCTTTCTAATCTGACGCTAACTTGAAAACAAAATTGCAGGATTTTGTTTGTGTGAAGAATACTTTGGTGCCACCCCAGGTAGCCTAGAGACAATTAACAAATATTCGAGCACCGTACAAGCAATACGTAAATTTAGTATTTCTTTTAACATTATGAACAGTGTAAACTTTTATTACCTGTATTTTGTTGCCATTAAGGGATACCAATCAACGTACGGATGGCCAACAAGGTGCTGAACAGGAGCCAAGTGGTGCACGAGAGTACGGATACTCCCTTGAAAGCGTCTCAGGCCCTCACCAGGTAAACTGTTCCATCCACTTTGCACATAAATCCTGGTGCAATCTCAGCAGAGTCTACAAAAAGCCAAAAGTTAAAAAACATCGACCGAGTAACCTTCTGACTTACTCCCTCAGGAGGCTATGCATCTTCGTATACAAGGGGGCAGACTTTGGTGGGGGTTGGGGAGAGGGGCAAAGTAAAAGAAAAACTAAGATCTATCATTCCTCCGCAGAGCCAAACAGCAGGAGGGTACGACAAGCAAGAACAGGAGGAGGTTCCAGTTGCCATACAAACAACAGACCACCAAAGTAGTCGACGTGAACCAATCTGGTAAGGCACATATCGCCTGACACAGAAAAAGAGAACGAACTGACTAGTCACTACCTATCATTGTACATGAAGTATCATTAAAAGAATCATGCACATGTCCTCATATATTAAGTGTGTGCATTGAAGTGCACTTTAGGTGACCACTGCTGGGATCTAACATGTTTCCTTTACATGTCCTTTTTAGTGGTACAGCTTCTCAGCTACCTTATCTCCCTACTGCAACTGCATATCAGGTAGGTATACAACAGCAGTATTAACTACAGACAGTTTAGGAAGGAAAGAGAAAGGAGCTATGGATGAGAGGACAACAGACGTGCCCTTCTTACATATATATAGGATGTTTGTACTAAAATACCTTTCTTTGTGACAGTACATAAGTTTGCAGTATGTGAGAGAAATGAAATGCTTTTTTAACTTAATCTTTACTAATGTCTATAGAACGAGTTAAACAGATACAGATACTTTATTTATATAGCGGTATATTTAAAAGCTCTATACCGCTGTACACCAACTTAAAAACTAACTACAAAACTAACGACTACTAAAATAACTTATCAACTAGTTAAAAGCTAATTTAAATAAATGCGTCTTAAGGCGCGACTTAAAAATGCTAACTGATGGACTTATTTTTAAATCGAGGGGCAAGCTGTTCCACAGTCGTGGGCCAGCAGCAGAAAAAGCTCTGTCGCCATAGGTCTTTTTATTGGTCTTAGGGACATTTAAAAGATGCCTATCACTAAAGCGTAAAACCCGGTACGGGGTATACCTTACTAGCATATCGCTGATATACTTTGGTGCAAGGCCATTTAAACCTTTATAAGCTAGTAGCAGAACTTTAAATGCAACTCTCTGTTCAATGGGAAGCCAATGGAGCTCTTTCAAGATGGGAGTTACATGAGCAAACTTAGGCTGCCCAGTCACCCAAAGTAAAATCAAGTTTCTTCTACACAAGGAACAGATTTACACCAACAACACTTCCAGTGAAATCAGCAGCAAGCACCTCTTACAATTCGGTTAATTAAGTTGTGAAGATGAATACTTCAGGCTTTCACAATTTCGCATACATAATTTAAGAAAGGAAAGAAACGCGTGAGTTACATTTGGCATTTTCATTTATTAGCCAGGGCCCGGTTCCTCGAAGGACGGTTAAGTTAAACCCAGGATTAAGCCAAATTTAAAGCCAACTTTTCTTGCCTAAAAACATGCAACTTGAGGTTACAAAATACTGTTAGGCCTTTACTCCGAGAAACAGTAATGACAACATAAAATGTTAGTTTAAGCAATATATAGGAATTGTAAAAAACGGAAAAAAGAAGAAAATTTTAATCCTGGATTAGCACTGATCGGCCTTTCAAGAACAGGCTTCAGGTATATACGTGATCTCACGTTTTTTTTCCTTTTTAGGCGAGCCAAAGGGCTTCAAGTAGCGACGAAAACAGACAACAGCGCCGGTAAGAAGCACGATCTGTTTCAGCCATTCCTTAGCAGAACAATATTCACAATCATCATCCTTAACCGACATATGTATGTTCAAACCTACGATTATTAATGCACTTTTTGTATTAGAGTTCAAAGAAATGACGAAGACCAACATCTACAAAATCCACAAGATGCACATGAGGATCAAAATGTACGTAAAAATATATACACAGTCCTCACTTGGGTAGTCTGATACGTAACCGTTCGTCATGTCATCACGCTAGTAACGACTGTGTTTGGGTCGTCACGCTACCCTCCTTCGGGGAAAAGCGTCGCGTGACAACAAAAAAAAGGAAACAACGGTCGCGGAGGAGACCAGTCTCCCACGTAGCTGTTTTCGTCTTGTCACGTAACGCTCCTCCCCTAATTTGGAGATGAGAGTTGCGTGACGAGACAAAAACGGCTGCGTGGAAGACTAGGAGAGGAAAAGTGCAAATACGGCTTAAAACTTATCATATTTATGCACACAAGCTAAAAAAAAGTCACCTGGCAAGGCATAGTAAACAGAAGGGTAAAACTCTATCTATAAAGACAGACAGGCCAAAAGAACAGCACACTACGGATACTCAAATATGATTTTGCGAAAGGTGACTCACAACACAGCAAAAACACTCAGCTCTCAACATTTGGGTGCTTCATTTCATGTGGAACTTTAAAAATGTAAACAAGAGGATGAGTAGGATCTGTTAGCGGACGGATTCTTGATTGTTTTAATAACAATGTCTCTTATTTATTCCAACGTTAGCTCTTTCCACTGCCCGGGTGGACTGCAAGTGGAAGAAGAGTGCAGCAGTGCACTGAACAACAGCCTCCAGGGTATGGCATAGACCAACAAATACGTTATACAGATTCTCCCATAAAAATACAAGACCTTATTATTACCAGATATCCCATGGACTCTAGCAAAATCGCTTTTGTACAGCCTTAAACTCTAATAAGGCCTCAGCAACACCCGAGGGAGTCTCCGCCAGTTTGAGTCTGTGTAAATTGTTTAAGTTCCTTTAAAGTTAAAATTTTGATTATGTTATCTGCATGAAAGAACACATTACTACAAGAACAAAATGGGATTTTTTAGAGTTTTTTTAAGTCTAAATTTCTTAGACACACCCGTTCCGCTCACCACGAAATTGATAGGCTCATATGCGAAGTCATGAGACATTGATTCAACTGCAATATGCAACTGTCTTGTTTGTATATTTTCGTGTGTGCTTCTGAAAGGCATGATGACAGACAGAGTTTTCCCTTTCCTTCTCTTTTCTGCATTCTCATTATTAAAATACTGTAATAATTTGCTTTGGCCTCGAATAGCCCGGCCTTATGGTGAGCAAGACAAACAGATAAAAGAGAGAGTTGAAAAGAAAAACAACACTTCTTTTACTCTTCCCTTTCAGGGGTGCATTCTGTGATTTAGGAACTGGAGACCCACAGGTAGATATATTTAGGTATTGAAATTCAGGTTGCTGCATTCGGCGCATGATCATAAACGTACTGGCAATTACTTGCTTGCGCCCCTCCAGGTGATCTGTGACGTCATTGCGGGGGCCTGGGGAAAGAAATTTTAATGCCGTATCCCATAAACCAACGCGCGCACCAATTCAATCTGTTCCTGTCGCTCCCGTCAGCTTTGGTTTATGGGATACGGCATTAAAATGTCTTTCCCCAGGCCTCCGCAGTGACGTCACAGATCACCTGGCTTCAGTAACTACTTTGAGCATCGCGTTAATTTGGGCAAAGACGAAACCAAAAAAAACACAAATCGCTGGTGAGTGCGTTAATAGCAAGTGCCCCAAGGTTGTGTGGCACTTTAACATTACCTGTGTTTTAGTATACGCTTTGCAGGATGTTAATTTGTTAATAGTGGTCTGATTTATAAACATCATTACAGCTCCTAATTTACTATGAATTTGGAATAAATCTGGCGTAAAAATTCTTTTATAAGCACTTGAATTACCAGACGACCTTACCTGAGCCAGACGTCGTACTTTTCATAAAAACACCCACAAATTTTAGTTCTTCTCACGAAAAGTTCGACGTTTGGCCTGGGCCTAAATCTACTCGAAATTTAGGTTTAAAATCAATTTCTGTGTAAAGCAACAAAAAAATTCCTATCTAGGTTCAGGCAAGAATCAAAGAAACGCACCTATCGTTAGGATTGGTCCAGTTAGATACTTTTTTATAGTTTACCTTATGTTAACGCATTCTGTAAATTAACTGACTTTCTTACATGCCGCTTTTCTTTTATATTCGCAGGAGCAAGAATGTCTGTGCGATACATGTCATCGTACATAAAAAAAAAAAGCCTCGTTAAGTTTACGGTCTTTCTTGTTATTTTGTAACGCTGTACGTGTCAGGTTCATTTTTTTGTCATATTTATTTATCTTTATTTTTATTTATTTATTTATTTAGGTGAAAATGTCACTGAAAGAGATGTCTTGAAAAATTAAGTATGCTAGTTTTCGCATTTTTCAGCTCTCCATTGAGCCCACATTTTCTCTACTAGATCAAAGGAATTTGGGCCTTTTTCTAACGTTTGATTTCGTAACAATATTTTTGAGTTTGCAAAAATATGACGCAAAACTTACGTTTTGTATTGACCCTAGGAACTTTGTCAGGTTCATTGTTGAAAACGTATAAAAAGAATAAAATGTTATCGTTTATTAGCCGCCGTCAAGTTATTGTAATTTCTTATCTATCTGATGATTTATTGATGGATTGATTGATTTACCACGCTTAAATAAGTAAAAATTGATTGAAGTCCCCAAACCATGAACAATCGCGAAAAGACTGAAACGTATTTCCTCATCCTCAAAGGACAGGCGGACAGAGTATACGGAAGAGTGACGCGGTGGCACTCAACAAAGTTTTTATAAGGGGAGACTCCGCCCCGAGGCCCAACACCTTACCCTTTTATATATCATTTTCAACAGAAAAGTTACCCCTTTCGTACACCTTTTATTGACAAATAGTACCCCTTTCACATACTTTGTTTAGAACTTTGCATCCCTTTAAACTGCTGTAAATGCACTGTCTTTTTAATATGAATAAATCACTAAAAACAGGACGTTTTCTTGTCATTTTCACAGTCATAAGGTGCGCATTTGCAAAATACAATAATTAAAAGCCTTCTTAAAAAGCTAAATGACAGATTTCCAAACCTTTCATATACTTCAACTCGTGAAATCCCTACCCTTTTATATATCTGAACTCTGAAACAGCTACTCCTTTCGCGCAGAGCTTCCCGTAAAAGACGTTATAAGGAGTACCCACCGCCCCCTCCCCCTTTGGGGGAGTAAACACGGTCAAAATCGTGAGCACATTCTCATAAAAAGCACTTGAATTCACTGCTTCTGATTGACCAGAAAGTAACAGTCAACTCCCGTTATTGCGGACACCCCGATAATATGGACAACAGCCAGATCCCCTGCAAAAATTAATTACAGACGTTTGGGTGAAATAACCTCCCGCTTTTACGGACTGTCGCTATTGAATTTTTTGTTTGAACAGCCAAAATGCGCAAGTTTTAATCTTGAGAAGCCCAAGTCATCAAGTATTGTTGAGGGTTGATCGGTGACACATCCAGATGTACTAAAAATCTATACTTGACTGGCCTTTCTTACTAGCGTACCGAGATTATCTAAGTCCACTTACTAAATCTCAATGACAAAGTGACTATCGTGTGACAAACGAGCGCAATCGTAGGCTTTGACTGGGCTATCGCCACCTTAATTATTATCTGATATCCGACACTCCAAGGAAATACATAATTACAACACTCGCCCACGCGTCTAAGAACTCGTTCGAAAGTATCCGTTTTTATTTGAAAACGAACATTTCTCTCAATTTCAAAAAAAAAATCTCGTCCACACAAAGCGTTTTCGAAACGGTTTCTTCCGTCCAGGAGTATCCATTTCTGTCTGAAAATGAACATGTTTTAACTCGACTGGCCTTGAATCGTTCTAAATTTTCCCTTCACTACTAGGAAATCACTGTTTGACAGCAAAGTTGTCCCACTAAAACACTTTATGTCCTGATCCAACCCAGAATCTAAGAGATCTTGGTTGTTTACCTTAGTTAGTTTGACGTCTTTTGACAGCCTGAACAATTATCCTAAAAGAAAACAGAGTAACTTAACCCTTTAAGCCCTAGTATCCACATACAAATTCTCCAGACTGATCTCTATACATTTCTTTAAAAAAATAGTTGAGAGAATTTGATAAAAGATCAAAGACTTTTTTCTTTGCGATCATTTTATTAATTGTCATAGACTTTGCTCTTAACAATCTATGGATATCGCTAGGAGAAAATTGATCTTGGTTACTATTGGAACTTAAAAGGGTTAAGTCGAGACAACCTGACCGATCATGCAGTCGGTGATCGTTTTCAAATTCGTGTGGCCGGAAGGCCAATCCAAAGAAAAGAATATCCGTTTTCAAAAGAAACAGATACCAGTGGACGGGACCTAAGTCTTCCTTTTACGGAACAAATTAAGATCCGGGCAGCTTTTGATTAGATGGGGCCGGCCGGCAACTGTTTTACATCTTGCTAAATGAACCTCAACACGTAAGCTCAAACGTCACCCTAGATAAATGTAATGTTGAAAAAATGCTGAATTCAAACATTTCTTTTGTCACGAAACTCTTCGAAACTTGAAACGCCTAATTTCATTCGTCCTTGCTAGCATGAGGCTCTGGTGTTTCAGGACTAGGGTCCACTGTTTCTGTGGTTTATTGTTTTCTCACACGATCCTGTTCAACGCTGTTCCAAAAGATACCATTTCTCAAATAATTACATCCGAGTGTAAGACTGTAAGTCTAAGTGTGTAAGTGTTGTTCCATGCGTATAAATGTTTTGTTTTGTTTCAGTTTAACTCACTCACTAGATCCTGAATGTCAGGGTCGCCACTGCATGCTTATTTTAACGCTGTAATAGTATGCGAATCAAACGAGAAAACCTAGGCGTTCTCCATAATAAGACATCTATTTATCAGTTTGTTGCAAAATTTGCAGACTAAGGCCTGTGAGGTTCCAGAAGGTATCGCAAAATCAGCGTACAAATGTAGAATTTATTGTTTTGAAGTCACGCTTGAGTATCATATGCCCATAAATTTACAGGGAAGATAGCGCTGACGTCACCTACTGATACTAATGTGCCAATCACAGGATCTTTGGCTCTGAATCAAGAGGTTTCTTTGTTTCCGTGTTTGGCGTATTTAAATAACAAAACGTTTGTTTGTAAACAAATACCTTTCCTGTTCTATTCTTAGAAATATTGCCACCATTTCCGAGAACAATGTCGAAACGGACAATGTCCACAGAGACACTTCATTGAGAACACTGTGAATTTAAACACACGCAACGGCTCGAAGTCAAACAAATGAGCAATCAACTATAATACAACTCTGATAAGGAACCATAACCACTTCACCGAGTTACTGAAGGGTTGGCGTGACTGTCAACTTGTCAAATAAATTCCCCTCTGTATAATCAACATCAAAAAACGAACCTCAGGTCTTGACACTACACTAATTGGGTGCAAGATGGTACACTATATTAATCACAACCTTAAAATTACGCTGTGCGAAGCAATGTCTCAAATGAGTTTTTTATTCCTTATTTTAGTATATGTTCTCATCTTGGAGACATAAGAGGGACAAATCCCTTATTTTATGGGCCCCATTATTATAATGAAAATGGTAAAAATCCCTTCAGAGCGAGACATAATTTTGTGGCTACGTAAGTAATTTCTATCTCTGCGAAGCACAGAAAAAAAAACCGGGCAACGTGATATAAAATGACGAATAGTCGGAGTCAGGTTGCAACATTTCTTTTCTATAGTATCTAAATGAAACGTTGTTTTTGGCGCTAGAAACACAAGAAGATAAACTAAGTTACCTGCATATGAAATTATGACAAAGGTGCCCAAAATTATAAAGCTAGAACTACGGTTCATATTAATACGAAATTTAAGGCGCTTCAGCAGTGAGAAGGAGGGAAAATAAAAACACAGGACTATATGGATTGCATGCAAGCTCGTTACGCCAGTGTTATTTCAGTGCTGTGGGCATGTTTAGGCACATTCCCTTTACAAACAATACACGGGAAATAACCCCTGAAATGCACTAATGATCACATAAGGAAATATATCTTGAAGATTACACATTCATTCGATCAATCTGAGCAGACTGCTAAGTGAAATATACGAGAACAGGTGTGGACTGAGTGCACCAAAGACTTGTTAGATGTAAAGGTGAAAAAACTGTCTAGGCAACAACTGAAAGCTGTCAAAGAGATGACTTTTTGGAAAGAAGTCTGTGGTCAGAAACTACATTATAAGACGATGGCAAATATTTCCTCGGTAAGAAATAAATACATTACTGATTAATGAAATGCCTTAAACACAGGGTTCAACTCTCCCTTGGCTACAAAAACTTTCCCTGACTGAAGAGAATTTTTTTAAATTTGACATATAGGATTGAAATCTCACCGCTGAGAAGTCGTCCAGATTCATGTGTTATCGCTTAGAAAATTTGTGGAGGCGGTTTTTGTACCTTTGATTCTGTGGATGGAATCCGTTTTAAATTTCAGTGGTGTGAGCATTTTTAAATGAAAGCTTCCAAACACTACTTAAACTGATTCTATTTGACAGGTAACAATCTATCGCATCTATTTTAGGTTTGGGCAAGTGGTCTACATAATATTACGATGTTCACGTTTCCTTAGCCTGTGTATCATGTAAAGGACCTCAAGAAGCATATTTGGGCATACAAGCCCCTAAAAGTGATCCTAACGGGCCACAAGCCCGTAACTAAGCGAGTACAACCATGGCCACGGTATGCTGGAGTTCCTTATTACAATGACTTGTATGGTCTCACTGTACAAGAGCTGCGGTAAGTATTAGCTTAAACGTGTTAAAATTCTTTCACTCCTTAAGACAAGCCCTGAGTCTTGCACAATTGGTTAACAGGACATTCTTGTACGTACATAGGCTATCTTGTAGAGGATATGACGAAGAGAAGTCGAGAAAGCCTGAGCAGACGGGGAACTGGGGGAATAACCACTCTTCCCCGTACAAGGATAGTTGAGTGAGCGAAATACGCGAGCGCGAGTGAAAATTGCCGCGCGTGAGGAGAAGCGAGACGCGCCTGTCACCCGTCTGCGTGTCACTTTCGCGGGTGGCGATTTTCACGCGCGCTCGCGTATTTTGCACGCTCTACTACCCCGGAGGAAAATGAGCGACTACTCGTAGTCTACAGTTAGCCTGTTAACAGTACAGGCTAACAGTATTCAATTTTTTATAATCTATAGCGAAAATACACCAAGCAAACTTTAGAAAGGAGGGTCGGTGACGAATCGAACTCTCAGTGAGAAAACCCGTGAACAGAAAGGAAAATAGTACTCAATTTGTACCCAATTGTTCCCAGGGTCCTCTCCTACCCGTCCCTGTGGGTAGGAAAGAGAACCTGGGAACGAGGTTGCATCAAAGAAAGAGAAAGAGAAAACCGGAAACAGCCCCGTTGTAGCCTGCCTGTGTCTGTGACGCAGGCTATTGGCCGTTAGCGAGCCATCAAACTGTCAAGCCTGAGTACGTTCCCTAACGGGGGGTCGGATAGGTGTACTCTTAACTGAAACTGTGGTGAAATTCAACCGGTGGGATCCGATAAGCCGACCACTTCAATGAAGGGCGGATATAATGTAATGCAACGTCGTGGATCAGAAGGACAATAGCTCGCGTCCTCTTTACATTATATATTAACATTAACAGTGAGCTCGGACGTCAGCATACTAGAGGACCACTGGCAGCCGCTATCAGTCCATTGAAGGATGGTTGTGGGATGGTTCGAAAGGTTTGGTCGAACTCTCTTTTAAGCAGAAACCACTTAGGGCTAAAAAAAATTGCGTAGAATCGAACAGCACACTCCTTGAAGATTTCGTTTTTGATGAAACATAACTTTGCATGGAAAAGCAAAGCGATCATGATCAACATGAACTCAAATCCTACATTCAGAGATTTTTTAATATAAACTTTAATTCCGCTCGATAACTGTTGATCCTTTTTCCGTCTCTTCTTCTCATTTTCCTTCGCGTTCACGTTGAAAAAAGTCGCCTGAACTGTAGCAATTAAAACGCCATGATTTGCCCTTCAGAATGTTGGAAACGGCATCCCCTCGCATGTCTTAATCAATAATGTCTGGGGTGGCATAGTGTGACCCAATATGACAACTATAGTACAGGACACCATCAGTAAAACATGAGCGAGGTGAAGAGAGGTGATCGCAACTTAAGTAAATACAAATAAAAAATGCGCTTGTTTTTCCTTTCTGTGAAACTTGTAGTCAAAGGAGGGGCAGTCGCTGACGAAAAGTGGTCGCAGGCTGGGATTCACCGTAATAATAAGAACCTGTACAAAACTTGAAACTAAGAGAAAAGGAACACAGTCTCAATGGCCTTTTTTACGTGCTTAGCTTTCTCTGCCTTAGTTCTATTTGTAGAAACAAATAAGGGGTGAAAAACTGAACCTCATTGTGTGTCAGTATCATTTAGTATTTACATAAACAGTACTATATGTCAGTCAAAACAATATCGTCATAAGCGTCAACGTACGGCTACGCAGTCGTGAGTGACCCACATGTGTGAGCAGTAAGCAAGGGCAGCTTACAGGGCGTGCTTTCTTAAAAGATATTCATTAGCTGCATCAGGTGGAGTTAGCGCAGCAAACAGGTAGGCGTTCAATCTTACAGCCTGAACGTTTAGGTGAAAATCGGAATGGTCAACAATATAAGAACGAACGAATCATTATCTTCACGATAACATGTCAAAATCAGGTACCTTTACACACGCGTATACACGATCAATGCGGCACGCACACAAAAACCTTCTATTGCATCCGGAAGGTAACAAAATAGTGACCAGGAGTAGAGGATCCTAGCGCTATGAGGATAAGAAACTCAGCGACATAAGTTTAACTTATTTAGGTACATGCAACCTTCCAAAAACAATGAAAATTTGCTCGTTCTTCATCGTTAAACTGCATGCTTTCTTAACTGTTACAGGCAAGATGGCAGCTCAGATAAACGGAAACAACAACTTCCACGTAAGTAGTCATCAAAGTGTCTACTCATAACGAAGAAAATAACAATGTTGCCACGGATTGAAAGGAAAAAGTTCCTGTATCTGCTTTGCTCTACCAAAGCGTTTGTACCACAAGAAATTCAACTCTGCTATTGTTTCGTAAAAGACCGTGAGAAAAGTTAGATTTTGAGATTAAGTTATCGCGAGCACATGACAGAAAATTATTGATCGTTCGTAAGCTTTCGTGGCGCACGCTGCTCACAAGGAGTCGGTTAACAACCTTATTTCAAAGTAAATGTGAAACCCAGGTGCACTTTTAAGACCTCTAGTATTTTTGCGTGGTCCGCAGTTGTCTAGCCATTCTCCACGCAACCTGCCACGCGCTTGCCTTTGCCGGCAGGAAAAACACGAAAAATAACGCCCGTGCTGCAGGTTAGCAAAATTCTAACGCACAACTACTCAAAGTTAAACAACTAAACGGAATTCTCCTACAGCAATGTTCATCGTGCGCAACAATTTTGGCTCTTACTTTCGAGTGTCTGTGGTATTATGTCTATTACAAACGCTGTGCAACTAAAAGTGTCATTCATTCAGTCAGTCTTGATAGAAAATCGCAGCATCGGACAGCGTGGTACTGTTTGTTGAGCTCTGCTTGCAGTAAGCCAAGATAGTATTAGTCATTGCATGAAAGCCCCTTGGCAGCTGTGCATATTGTGGTAGTTGTACTGCGTGAGGAGCTTAAACGTTTCTTAGCCAAGTGTTTTGTGGTTATTTTTATAGAACACACTTATTGCCACCAAGAATTCCTGAGGGGTGACCATTCGTATAAAAGCTGTTTACATGTGATGTTGTACAAGTTGAAACAAAATCACTTGAATCAAATTACTTAAGTTAAGTTTCCAAAACAATTCTCTATTTTATGCTCTTCCTTTTCTGCTTGAGATAGTGGACACCATTTTGATGAGTCCTTAAGCGAGATTACTTGCAGCATAATGAAAGTTACAAGAAAGTACTTTCCAGTGTTTTCTCCACCTTTAAACCGCTTTTACGCTTTTGTTGGGTTGTTCGTGTACACGTAGATTAAAACGTTTGTTACATGCCTTTACCTTAACGAGTCATAATCTGAATAATCTAGCTCTATAACTGGAGTAAACTTAGAAACGGAAATTAAAAGTAGTCTCCTTTTACATAGATATTTTCTGTTAATAGTGCTCAGTGCTAACATGATTCTCTCCCTTCTTTAATTTTAGGAACAACCCAACACTGGGTGAGTTTATGGCTATTAATGAGTATTAACTTCGCTACTAATTATTTATTCTAGACTGAAAGGTCATTATGGTCGCGCGTAGGTTCACAGTTTGATTACATAATTTCTTCCAACGAGTCCTCGGAGTGCAGCCTTTCATATAAATATTGTATGTACTGTACTTCCAACTAGTCTCAACCAATATATAGGTCTATCGTCTTAGAATCTCAAAATTAATCTAACAGCTCAGTTACAACAAGCGCAAATTAATGTAGTAAAGAATTGGATGTTTAACATCAGTATAACATGGTTCCTTTATCAACAAATTAAAAAGCAAAACTCACGAATGTTTGTAATCACTAACTTGGCAAAGGGTAATTGATATGCATTGATGATCAACACACAGTGTTTTATTTAAACGTGTTAGCTAATTCAATGTCGGTCACTGAAGCATGTACGATTTTTCTTACGCCTTAACATCACTATTGGTCAATAAAGAGCTAGTACATTCCTCATAATAGCTTCCAATATTTAGCTACATACATGTTTTCTTAAGTGAGATACTGTGGGTATACAACTACACGGTACACCTGTGCAAATTCATTTTAATAAACAAAAAGTATTAAAAACTGAGTTGCTGAAAATAACATCATCTTATAACTAATTCAAATTAATTTGAATGCATCAAGTTTCCTTTTTAAAACTGGGCATATTATGTTTGACACTTGCAAAGTCAA
Source organism: Porites divaricata (assembly GCA_038088405.1). NCBI lineage: Eukaryota > Metazoa > Cnidaria > Anthozoa > Scleractinia > Poritidae > Porites > Porites divaricata. The sequence continues at coordinate 1,047,931 of JBBMOI010000009.1, forward strand.
TAACCAAATAACCAAAAGGTGTATAACTAATAAAAATTGTAACAATCTAGAAGTCTAGAGAGTGTGAAGAAAATTACCTCTAAGCTCAGAAAACGTACCTAACAAGCATTTTCTAGCACTATAATGACAGGACACGCATCAGGGCTGTAACTGAGGGCCAGGTGGCTGGAGATTTTTCCCAGCTAGTAAAAGGGTGAACCCCGGCTAGTTCCATAGGAACAAAGGGAAAATAGAACCAAAAGAAACCTCCTAGCTGCTCAGTTCCCTGCCTACTAATATTATGGGTGGTTTAACCTCATAGAGAACTTCATGTCATATTGTTTTTGCAACTTGTATATGTTGTGTATACTTAATATTAGCAATTTGGTTGTCCAAATGTCACATGACGGTCGTGGTGCAGTTTTGAACTTTGGGCAATATGGAAGTAAAAAAACAATGTTTCAACATAACTTGCATACACATTAGATCATATATCTAAATGCTATTTTGTGCTTTATAAATAATAAATTATTATTATTATTATTTTTCTCCGATGAATGCTCCACGTTCTTAGACACGATGAATGACATTGGCATTGACAAAAAGCAGCAACGTTATATAATCAAGAAAGTGATAAATATAGCCATTAGAACAACATATTACATATTTTGTTGTAGAAACAGGAACTGGGATAGCCCAGACTTAATGCAATTTTGATTTTTTGGGGGGGGGATTTTGTTTTGTTTTGTTTTTGTTTTTTGTTTTTTTATATTATTATTATTATTTTTTAATGATTCAATCTCAAGCAGCATTTGTAAATTGCCTATATGTAGCGAGATTTACAATTGTACATTCAAAAACACAAATAAAGTTTCCATTATTATTATTATTATTATTATTTTTACATATTACATATTTTGTTGTAGAAACAGGAAGTGGGATAGCCCAAACTTAATGCAATTTTTATTTATTTATTTTTTTTTGATTTTGTTTTGTTTTTTGTTTTATTATTATTATTATTATTATTATTATTATTATTATTATTATTATTATTTAATAATTCAATCTCAAGCAGCATTTGTAAATTGCCTATACGTAGTGAGATTTACAATTGTACATTCAAAAACACAAATAAAGTTTCCATTATTATTATTATTATTATTTTTACATATTAAATATTTTGTTGTAGAAACAGGAACTGGGATAGCCCAGACATGATGCAATTTTGATTTTTTTTTTTTGATTTTGTTTTGTTTTTTGTTTTTATTATTATTATTATTATTTTTTAATAATTCAATCTCAAGCAGCATTTGTAAATTGCCTATACATGGCGAGATTTACAATTGTACATTCAAAAACACAAATAAAGTTTCCATTATTATTATTATTATTATTTTTACATATTAAATATTTTGTTGTAGAAACAGGAACTGGGATAGCCCAGACATAATGCAATTTTGATTTTTTTTTTTGGGGGGGGGGGATTTTGTTTTGTTTTGTTTGAGCATTGCATTGAGAGCATTGAGAGTTGCATTTAAAGTTCTGCTACTAGCTTATAAAGGTTTAAATGGCCTTGCACAAAAGTATATCAGCGATATGCTACTAAGGTATACCCCGTGCCAGGTTTTACGCTCTAGTGATAGGCATCTTTTAAATGTCCCTAAGACCAATAAAAAGACCTATGGCGACAGAGCTTTTTCTGCTGCTGCCCCACGACTGTGGAACAGCTTGCCCCTCGATTTAAAAATAAGTCCATCAGTTAGCATTTTTAAGTCGCACCTTAAGACACATTTATTTAAATTAGCTTTTAATTAGTTGATAAGTTACTTTAGTAGTTGTTAGTTTTGTAGTTAGTTTTTAAGTTTGTGTACAGCGGTATAGAGCTTTTGAATATACCGCTATATAAATAAAGTATCTGTATCTGTATCTGTATTATTATTTTTTAATAATTCAATCTCAAGCAGCATTTGTAAATTGCTTATACATAGTGAGATTTACAATTGTACATTCAAAAACACAAATAAAGTTTCCATTACTATTATTACTACTACTTACCAACTTGCACTGTTCATTTTTGCCTTCCAGTTTTCAGTATTTGATGCAACATCCGATCACATCCTTGGAGGTAATAAATTACAGCGTTTTAATGCCTTTTTAACAAATAACACAGGTTCACTCATTCGACCATATAAGAAAAAAATCGATTTAGGCATTTCTTTGGTCAACCCTCAACAATAACGTACCAACAAAAATTTCAAACATGACTCCATTTACCACCATGTAATGATTATAAGACTTGCATTACATGAGCTAGTCTTGCAGGAGACTAATAATATTTATAATGAAACAAATGGTCATACCATGTTTCCATGACACCAATACAAGTTCTAAAATCTCCACAAAGAAAAGCTACAAGGATGAACTTGTATCAGGTATGACTCAAACTGGTACGATATTTTTTTTTACTGGTGTAGTGACCAGGTAAACAGATACAGAGCTCAAAATGGGAACTGAATAAATTGCTACCACCATAAAATAAAGTTATACTGAAGCAACATGAGCAGGTGCAGGCTCTCTGCTGAAATGGAACAGTGTGAGATGCTGGGAAACTGCCTTCCCCAAGTTAGGGGGAGGGGGCTAGCTGGGCTGTTTTTTTTTTTACCCAGAATTGTATATTGTATACCAAAACAGTTTGTCATTTACTAACACCCTTGAACCTCAGTGGAGAATGAGTCATGTGTACACTTCAAATCCAAACCCAACCAAGTGGATCACAAAAGGTCTCATTTTTAAAAAATTCTTTTTGCAGCTAGGAGATCATGTTCCTGTGGCATTAAGCATTGAAGAAACAAGGTATGATAAAAATTATCGCCCAAAGCTAAAAGTGAGGTTAAGGGAGGAGGTCAATGTTAAAGAACTTTCTGACATGAAAGTTACATACTTGGGCTTATAAACCATGCCCCGGACTGTAAATGTAAATTTATACCCAAATCACAGGCTTAGAAAGGCAAATATTGCAGATTTTGTGACAGTTAGAAAAAAGAGTTTCAGAAACCAATGAAACCAATTGTTTGACACTTGCAAAGTCAATAACCAAATAACCAAAAGGTGTATAACTAATAAAAATTGTAACAATCTAGAAGTCTAGAGAGTGTGAAGAAAATTACCTCTAAGCTCAGAAAACGTACCTAACAAGCATTTTCTAGCACTATAATGACAGGACACGCATCAGGGCTGTAACTGAGGGCCAGGTGGCTGGAGATTTTTCCCAGCTAGTAAAAGGGTGAACCCCGGCTAGTTCCATAGGAAACAAAGGGAAAATAGAACCAAAAGAAACCTCCTAGCTGCTCAGTTCCCTGCCTACTAATATTATGGGTGGTTTAACCTCATAGAGAACTTCATGTCATATTGTTTTTGCAACTTGTATATGTTGTGTATACTTAATATTAGCAATTTGGTTGTCCAAATGTCACATGACGGTCGTGGTGCAGTTTTGAACTTTGGGCAATATGGAAGTAAAAAAACAATGTTTCAACATAACTTGCATACACATTAGATCATATATCTAAATGCTATTTTGTACTTTATAAATAATAAATTATTATTATTATAATCATAACTATAACAAAATTGTGAAATCTGATTGGCTATCAACTGCCCTGATTTCAGCCTTAATTGGACAGTTTAATCGGACAGTACGCGTCATGCCCAAGTAATTGGACAGTACGCGCCATCAAGCGCGCGCTTAAATGGCTTTTTTTTTCAATGCTAGCAAAACAAAATGTCGAATTTCTTGTGTTTTGATGCAAAAAATAGCCTATTATATCACAAATTTTGTTAAAGTTATGATTAATTAGTAACAGAACTTCGTGTCGTCCAATTCGGTCTGTAATCATACTCGTGATTAAGCAAATCGGACTCCCGCTACGCGGTCGTCCGATTTTGTTAATCACTCGTATGATTACAGACCGAATTGGACTCCACTCAGTCCTGTTACCATTACTTATTATTATTATTATTATTTTTCTCCGATGAATGCTCCACGTTCTTAGACACGATGAATGACATTGGCATTGACAAAAAGCAGCAACGTTATATAATCAAGAAAGTGATAAATATAGCCATTAGAACAACATATTACATATTTTGTTGTAGAAACAGGAACTGGGATAGCCCAGACTTAATGCAATTTTGATTTTTTGGGGGGGGGATTTTGTTTTGTTTTGTTTTTGTTTTTTGTTTTTTTATATTATTATTATTATTTTTTAATGATTCAATCTCAAGCAGCATTTGTAAATTGCCTATATGTAGCGAGATTTACAATTGTACATTCAAAAACACAAATAAAGTTTCCATTATTATTATTATTATTATTATTATTTTTACATATTACATATTTTGTTGTAGAAACAGGAAGTGGGATAGCCCAAACTTAATGCAATTTTTATTTATTTTTTTTTTTTTGATTTTGTTTTGTTTTTTGTTTTATTATTATTATTATTATTATTATTATTATTATTATTTAATAATTCAATCTCAAGCAGCATTTGTAAATTGCCTATACGTAGCGAGATTTACAATTGTACATTCAAAAACACAAATAAAGTTTCCATTATTATTATTATTATTATTTTTACATATTAAATATTTTGTTGTAGAAACAGGAACTGGGATAGCCCAGACATAATGCAATTTTGAATTTTTTTTTTTTGATTTTGTTTTGTTTTTTGTTTTTATTATTATTATTTTTTTTTTTTAATAATTCAATCTCAAGCAGCATTTGTAAATTGCCTATACATAGCGAGATTTACAATTGTACATTCAAAAACACAAATAAAGTTTCCATTATTATTATTATTATTATTATTATTTTTACATATTACATATTTTGTTGTAGAAACAGGAACTGGGATAGCCAAGACTTAATGCAATTTTGATTTTTTTTTTGGGGGGGGGGGGATTTTGTTTTGTTTTGTTTGAGCATTGCATTGAGAGCATTGAGAGTTGCATTTAAAGTTCTGCTACTAGCTTATAAAGGTTTAAATGGCCTTGCACAAAAGTATATCAGCAATATGCTAGTAAGGTATACCCCGTGCCGGGTTTTACGCTCTAGTGATAGGCATCTTTTAAATGTCCCTAAGACCAATAAAAAGACCTATGGCGACAGAGCTTTTTCTGCTGCTGCCCTACGACTGTGGAACAGCTTGCCCCTCGATTTAAAAATAAGTCCATCAGTTAGCATTTTTAAGTCACGCCTTAAGACACATTTATTTAAATTAGCTTTTAATTAGTTGATAAGTTATTTTAGTAGTTGTTAGTTTTGTAGTTAGTTTTTAAGTTTGTGTACAGCAGTATAGAGCTTTTGAATATACCGCTATATAAATAAAGTATCTGTATCTGTATTATTATTTTTTAATAATTCAATCTCAAGCAGCATTTGTAAATTGCTTATACGTAGTGAGATTTACAATTGTACATTCAAAAACACAAATAAAGTTTCCATTACTATTATTACTACTACTTACCAACTTGCACTGTTCATTTTTGCCTTCCAGATTTCAGTATTTGATGCAACATCCGATCACATCCTTGGAGGTAATAAATTACAGCGTTTTAATGCCTTTTTAACAAATAACACAGGTTCACTCATTCGACCATATAAGAAAAAAATCGATTTAGGCATTTCTTTGGTCAACCCTCAACAATAACGTACCAACAAAAATTTTCAAACATGACTCCATTTACCACCATGTAATGATTATAAGACTTGCATTACATGAGCTAGTCTTGCAGGAGACTAATAATATTTATAATGAAACAAATGGTCATACCATGTTTCCATGACACCAGTACAAGTTCTAAAATCTCCACAAAGAAAAGCTACAAGGATGAACTTGTATCAGGTATGACTCAAACTGGTATGATATTTTTTTTTACTGGTGTAGTGACCAGGTAAACAGATACAGAGCTCAAAATGGGAACTGAATAAATTGCTACCACCATGAAATAAAGTTATACTGAAGCAACATGAGCAGGTGCAGGCTCTCTGCTGAAATGGAACAGTGTGAGATGCTGGGAAACTGCCTTCCCCAAGTTAGGGGGAGGGGGCTAGCTGGGCTGTTTTTTTTTTTACCCAGAATTGTATATTGTATACCAAAACAGTTTGTCATTTACTAACACCCTTGAACCTCAGTGGAGAATGAGTCATGTGTACACTTCAAATCCAAACCCAACCAAGTGGATCACAAAAGGTCTCATTTTTAAAAAATTCTTTTTGCAGCTAGGAGATCATGTTCCTGTGGCATTAAGCATTGAAGAAACAAGGTATGATAAAAATTATCGCCCAAAGCTAAAAGTGAGGTTAAGGGAGGAGGTCAATGTTAAAGAACTTTCTGACATGAAAGTTACATAGTTGGGCTTATAATCCATGCCCCGGACTGTAAATGTAAATTTATACCCAAATCACAGGCTTAGAAAGGCAAATATTGCAGATTTTGTGACCTGTTAATTGACCAACATGGTGACAAATTTTTAATGCAATTTACATGTATATTTACTAGATACATCATTTTGAATGTCCCTTGACTTTAACTGGACCATAATTCACTCCAAAATGTTCACTATATCCTGGGTATTGGAGTGACAGTTCTCAATGGTACAGTGTATAATATGAATAAACCCAGCTATAGCTTTAATACGATTTTAAGTTCTTCATCTTTCTCTTCAATTTTTCGTGCAGTAGAATCTATTTTTTGTATATACAGTGTATAATTATATAAAAAAAAGGGGCAAATTTACACATAATTCTTCATTGTGGTGTGCTTTCTTTCTCACCATTTTAAATACTATGGAAAGAAGATAGTGTTCTTGATTTTTGTTGTGACACTGACCCAACTGTAACACCAAAGGTAGTGAGAGAATGCAAAAATCATTTTCAGAATTCCTTTCATGTCATAATTCAGATCAATTCTTTACGACATCATCAACCCCTCAGCCTTAAGAGCCTCTAAAAGGTACTGCAACAACTCAAATGGCAGTTACTTTGTGTTTAATCACCCTAAACAATCCACAGATTTTAACCTGTAAGGTTACAATGCAAGCACTTAGGTCATCTTAATAGGAAAGTACTAGGCCTGTGATGTTAGGATTTCAGTTATGGTAGCCAAATTGAAGCAACATATAATGGAAAGCACTGTCAACTAGCCTGCGAAAACATCCGTTTCTCCTCGCTCTTCGCCGCTGGGGACATTTCGCGCGGAGGAACGTCTGCGACTCAGCGACAGAAATTCCATACTGATGACGTAAGATATGTCCAGAATATGGTCAGAAGCCCTGATTGGTGTCGACGGAGTAGTTACATTGTTTTAGCTATCGTTTACGAATGACAAACAAAAGACACAAGGCCACAAAGGTCAAATGTAAACACAATGAATCTCTAACAAAACAGTCAATATTAGTGGAATATCGTCTTCTCTAGAACAAGCATTTGAGTTTGCTGGAGCTTGTTTGCAGATGAACACAAAACTTTATTAAAATCGACCAGGAGAATCCTAAAATTGAATAAATTTACATTTGGAACCCCATGACTACTGGATTTATTAAGTAACCATTGATTTGCGTCATCAGTATGGAATTTCTGTCGCTGAGACGCAGACATTCCTCCGCGCGAAACGTCCCCAGCGGTGAAGAGCGAGGAGAAACAGATGTTTTTGCAGGCTAACTGTCAACCATTTCTTTTTATTTCACGCACAATGTTAACACTACCAACTTCAAGTTCCTTCAAGAACTTTCAGAGCAAAATGCTTTAAGATGCAATCTCCAGAAATCAATTTTGTCAAAAACAGTCATTTGCAATCATCAAATGCCTGAGTTGTTCCAATGTTTTACTAAAGAGAGACTGAAATTAAAAAGCAACATGGTAAACAGTAACAAAACAGCAGAATAAGGGGAAAATAGAGCCAAACTACAGTGAATTCATAACCAGTGTTTTCCAAAATGAAGCTATTAGTTGTTTCCATGTGATTCAGATTCATTTCAATCTTGCTTACATAATGAGAGTGAATTCACACATGAGCTAGTTATTTCAAATTTGTCAGCTATAAGCATAATTTGTGAGATGATTGATACTAATAATGTTCTCATGGGAATTTTATGCATTCAAAGTGTGAAAGATCTCTGAATGTAAAGCATGAGAATCTATGAGGGTAAGCTTGACCGGGGTTGACTGTAATACAAACATCAAAGGGACATGCAACAGACAAGCTTTGTCCCAGAATCAAATCTTTAAAATTAGTAGCCTGCGAGCAAGCTCTCCTATTTGGGTAAGCGAAGTGAGCCTCGCGAGAACGTGCGAGCGAGGGGGGCCGAGAAAAGGAGAGCTTGCAACGATCTCTCATAAATTTTCATTTCCACCCCGGAAACCGCGGGACACCGCAAAGCGTGAAAACTGTCACCGCAAACGTGCCGCAGATTAGAAAAGTGACAACTGCCTGTCAAGTAAGTTAAGACAGCCGAGGATGCGTAGAATTATTTATTTATAAATCGCTTTCGCAACAGCATCAAAGCAATGTTTTTATATGTTTTTTTCACGGGGACATCGAGCTTCAAAGTGTCCGCTCGGAAAAGAACACACTAATTTGATTCTCGTTTCGTTTACTTTTGAAAAGTCATCCCTACTGCAGTGTAGAAGACTACTCCCCATGGCAATCACCAACAAAAACATCATATATTTGTCCGTCCGTCCGTCTGGAACTGGAGAATAGCGTTTTCTTGCACTTGGTTCTCTTAAGTTTTACTCCAGTAGCTTCCAACTCTTTCTCTTGTCCTTCTTTACGGTCAAGCTACACAACTACACTGTCAAGTACATGTTTCTGAATTTTTCTACCCAGTAGAATTCAACCGGGCAAAGAAACCAATGTTGGAAAACAGCGCTTGAATCACTCTTCACTTTCACTCTCCCGGTTTTCGGAACTAAACAAGGTGCTTGACACAAACGAATACAATTCAGTGATGAAGGGTTTTCATTTTCCTTCCACAAGAACTACAAACTCGATCCGACTTATCCTCGGCTCGCAATATTCTCTTTACGAGAATTACATCAAACGAGCCCATCTGCTTTGAGGGCTGAAACAAGTTCTCGGTACCAATCTGATCCCCCCGAGAACCAAATTTGACACACAGACGAAGAGGGTACCAGCTTAGCCTGTTATCAATCAACTTTGATTTCCGGAACGTCATTTTTCAGCCAATGGTATTTCCCTTCGTCTGGGCGAAGTACAAATGAAAATTTGTAAGGGATGGTTGCAAGCTCTCCTTTCGCCGGTCCCTCGCAGCTTTGCTGCTCGCTCACGCGTTCTCGCGAGACTCACTTCACCCGCCCAAATAGGAGTGCTTGCTCACAGGCTATAAAATTAGCAACTTGTTAACTCTGGGTTAACACTAGTAATAAGCAATAATTAACATTGTTTAAACAATTAAAACACATGCACACTGAAAAGATGCCCAAGCTATGAAACTTTTAATTTATTCCATAGGCCAAGCAGGTTAGTCATTGATGACCAAACGTTTTAGAGGAGGGACTGGGCTGAGTTCAGATCTCAAAACTTAGCAGGGCTTCTTGTCTTTTTTTTTTCTCTTTAACTTAGACCCCAGCAAGTGGAAGACTATTTTTTCGAACTGTTCTCCACTAATAATGAGATGGTAAGTCCTATAATTAGAGCTTGAAATAATTTTAAGCTTTATAGTTAAAAAGTCTACAATTAATGGTAGCCAATAAACAACTTCTTAATTTTGTTTCCTTTTGGGTGACCTGCAAATACTGGAAATAATTGAAATAATTGAGAATGGTGGCCATTTTCTCTGAGAACATCGCAGAAATTTACATGTTCTTCATAATCTGTGTGGTATGACACACATTCTCTTTGACTTTTGCTTCAAAATCCTGTGATATCAAATCGGAATCTCAACCACGCTTCATTAATCTCTGATTACTATCACTTTATTTTTTTCTATCACCTATCATGCTTTGCATGCCAATATAATGTATCTTTGTGCCATATTATAAGAGAAAAGTAGGATAGTCTTTGTTTTAAATAAACATTACTGCTAACCCTTTTCACCTGCAAGGGTACCAAAACCCAAACTCAAAGAAAGTTTGAAATTGGATTGCACAAAAAAAATTGTCTGAAGTCTCAAAGTAAGAACAACGTACCTTACACGCACATTATCAACAGTTCAGGTAAAGGGTTATAAATAGTAATCATTGCAGCTGTGAGAGTGCATGCTTGTGCAAGGAAATAGTCATTTTTTTTACTAGATGGTATACAGCTGTACAAATGACAGGGTTTTATTTCTGTAATACTCTGATTCCAGAAAAAAAAATTGAAGTTGCATCACAGTGAGGCTTAATAGCCCTCGCAGCAAATTTGAAAATATTATAACTTACATGGCGGACAATCAAGTTGATCTTACGCCAGAGGACATTCCTAGTGTTAGCTTTAGTGAAGAGGAGATAGGGAAATTGACCATTGCTCAACTAAAATATTGGTTAAAATGCCGCTGTATAAATCAAAATGGTAAAAACAAGAAATTGTTGAAGAGGTAGGTGTACATTATCCGACTTTGCATGATCGATCAGCTGTTTATTTTCAACTACAACAGAGTTTTCCCTCAATCTCTTTGAGGGGGAGTACTTAGGCCTCCTTTAGCCTAAAGTTGCCAGTCCCAGAGGAAAAAATAGGGGTCTAATAGTAAGCACTGTTTTATTGTAAACTCCAAGAGAGCAATATTAATGTACATGTAATAAAATTAAATAAACATATATTTTACTCAATCAATTTCTGCTGTGTTTACTTTATTTGAAAAGGAATAAAGTACTTAAGGTATTTTTCACTAACTCGACCTTAGTCAGGATAATAAACTAACAATCCGCTAACTTCAATGCTACTTTAAAAAAATACTAATGTTTCCAAGTAACCTCTTTTAATTTAGCTGCATCAGTTCAGTAAGAAAGTTACATGACATGCTGTGTTCATCATTTTTCATTTATGCCTTTCCTTCATGTCTCTAAATGCACGTGCTGCTGTAAGAAAATCAATATTTTCAATGCTGGGGACTCCAACTATAGTCTGATCATCATTCTATTCAGCCATTCAGGGTTGAGACTGTTTCTCAGCTTGGTTGTGCATGGTTGCATTTTGTACAGAAAACCCTCTCTCACAAGGAGCACTTGATACTGGGATTACAAGACTGACTAAACTAGTTGCACAAAGTTAGGGTCTTTATACTCTTGAATGAGACAGCTAGTGAACTGTTCAAAGTTTACAGCTCTGTAACTGGGCACTTGATGCTTGAACTGAAAAAATTGGTTTTTACACCTATTTGAGACAAGAACAGTTTCAAAGCGATGACAAAGTTTGTTGAGTTGTTCAACAAGATGGTTTCCTAACTCTCTTGCACCATCAGGTAGTCTTCTAGAGTTCAAGACAACATCAAAACACTCCTGGTATAGCTCCAAGTCATTTTCTAGAAACCTGTCATGTAGGTTACTAATAAGCTGGTTCAGGCATCTCCTTCATACTGAGTTGAACCGGGCTCTTAGGTTGTTGTTATCAGCAATTTCCACTCCCTTGTAGATTAATTCTTCCCAGTGCCAGGAACATCACCTATGTTTGCCATCACTCTGTTTACCACAGGAGAGCCATCAATCATTCCTTCAAATCCCTGAACAGTGGAGGTTAATTACACTGTGTCTTATGACAGACAAGTTGGCAATGCCAAGTGTCCCAATAACTGATAGAACATCAATCAACAAGACTGTGGCTGTAGCATTAGAACTCTTTTCATCTTCCAAGGACATGACAAGTGAATCATACATGTAGTACTCAAATACCATCTTGATGCATGCCTCCACAGACAGCCATCTAACTGATGAAGGTTCCACCACCTGTTTAACTTTTCCATGCATAAGCTGCTGAATTTCCTTCAGTTTGTCATATCGCATGCTTGAATTTGAATAGAATTTGTAGATGGTGTATATTTTCCCTTTATACTGTTCAAGATAATCAATGTCATTACTTGCCTGTGGGGCAGCAAGGATAAGCCTGTGAGCAACACAGTGCACTTGTTTAAGAATACTGTTCAACTGCTTCAACTTTATCCCAAGACCATTATGACGTCCAGTCATGACAGCTGCCCCATCTGTTTCAAGTCCTACTGTCCGACTGTAATTATCCCCCTGTACAACATAAGCCAATCATGACAGAGAAACTTTTTAAACCCGGCCATTCCTCAGACATCCAGGGAGGAAAGCGTTGAGGTGTCTATTCCATGCTGTTCAATCCAAGACCATCAAAATCACGTAAGTCAGACCTAGAATCAGTTGAAAGATTGAAACAAAATACCGGTAGTAAAAAGAGTAAATCCTGCTGTTCAATTTCCGAAAATGATCCCTGATGCAGATAGTATCAAGTTACTTGACACAACACAATGTACATGTAGTTGGACGAAGTTGTGTATGGTTCTGCACTTCACGTGCAACTCCAAGAGTTTGGAACAGCCATCCAAGATAATACATGTAATACTTGTACCTCCTCTAAGTGTTCACCTTCAGTTTCAAGTTGTGAAACAGAAGCTGATGATATAGTTGAGGAAAGAGAGGAAATGAAACATCATCAGGACACTGTATTTCAAATAATAGCACCAGTGAAGGAACACTCACTGTGTCTCTACAAGAAATAATTAGTTGTTGTGAAAAAATAAAAAGCCTTTTCAAGAATGAAGATGAAATTGCTGAAGTAGAGTCTCAAACAAGAACACAGTCTACTAGGCAAGAATGGTATAAACACAGGTTTGGTGGTAGAGTGACAGCTTTAGAGAGTCACAGGGTTGGATGTACTCATAAGGTAGGGACTTCCCCTTCTAAAATAATCAAAGAAGTCCTCAACAGTGACAACAACTATCAGTCACAGGCCATGTGAGATGACTCAAAAAAACTAGCAGCTGGTGAGAGACAATTACATTGAATTGATGCACAAGCAAGGACACAAAGGCCACAGTAACATAATGTGGTTTCTTCAAAAAAAAGAAAAAGGAAGTTTGGGTGCCTCTCCAGATGGTCTGATAAAAGATCCAAGCAGGAAGGATCCACATGGAACTTTTGAAGCTAAGTATATTATTCTCAAGGATGGTGAGAGCCTGAAAGATGCTCTTTCAGTTTTTTTCTCTCTACAGAGGGATTCTTCATTCACTTTTGTCCAAGGAAAAACCGATGGCACAGATCTTGTCTTACATGTAGACCAGTCGATCAGACTATGTTATAAGCCATTGGTAAGAGGTGTTCTGAACAACAGAACTTGTTTCCTACACCAGCAAAGAAGTCATCTCCTCTTTTCTCTCTTTTCATTCAAATTTCCCACTTCTTTCTTTGTTGTGTGTCCGATGGAAACTCATGAAATGATACAAATCATGTAGGTCAGGTTGATTGTCACTTCTGTTACAAGAAGCTGCTGCACAGCATTTGCGACCATTTTTTTTTATCTTTCTTTATAAATTGACTCGGTGAAGTAGCTTCAAAATTTGCCCACAACTCAGCTTCCATTTGTTTTTTTCTGTCATTTGCACTGCTTGCAGGTTCTTGACCCTGACAAAAGCAAATTTTGTATGAAAACACGTGTCTAAACTGCTATTTAAGCTTGTAGTTGAAAATAAACATCAACAGCTGATTGATCCTGCATAGCCGGATGATGTACACCTACCTTTCTAACAGTTCCTTTTTATTACCATTTTGATTTATATAGCAGCATTTTAACCAAAACTTTAGCCAAGAAACGGTCAATTTTCCTATCTCTTCTTCACTACAGCTAGCACCAGGAATATCCTCTGGATTAAGATCGACTTGATCATCTGCCATGTTAGTTATTTCAAATTTGCTGCAAAGGCTATTAAGCCTCACTTCCATGCAACTTCCATTTTTTTCTGGAACCATAATATTGAACATTACTGCCATAATTTACCTAGTATCGATGTGGAGGTGTGAATTTAAAGTCATGCCAGACAGTTTTCAGTCTTGACAGAAAATCGGACAGCATGGTACTGTTTGTTAAGCTCTACAAGCAGTAAGCCCAGATAATATTAGTCATTGAACGAAAGCCCCTTCGCAGCTGTGCATGTTGTGGTAGTCGTACTGTGCAAGGAGCCTAAACATTTCTTAGCCAAGTGTTTTGTGGTTATTTTTATAGAACACACTTATCGCCACGAAGAATTCCTAAGGAATGACCATTCATATAAAAGCTGTGTGATGTGATGTTGTACAAGTTGAAATAAAATCACTTGAATCAAATTACTTAAGTTTCCAAAGTAATTCTTCGTTCTATGCTCTTCCTTTCCTGCTTGAGATAGTCAATACGATTTAAATGAGTTCTGTTTCTGCGTACCATATCCTTAAGCGAGATCATGTTACTTGCAGCATAATGAAAGTTACAAGAAAGTACTTTCCACTGTTTTCTCCACCATTAAACCGCTTTTAGGCTTTTGTTGGGTTGTTCGTGTACACGTAGATTAAAATGTTTGTTACATACCTTTAGTCTGAATAA
>JBBMOI010000009.1:1070000-1080000 GCA_038088405.1 Porites divaricata
CATGCCCTGGACCTCCAGGAAATTGACATACAAGGTACCAATTTCCATAATTTAGGTGTACATGTAAATTCATATCCAAATCACAGGCTTAGAAAAGCAAATATTTGGGCTTTTCTGTGACAGTTAGGGAAAAAGAGTTTCAGGAATCGCTTCATGCTTTGGATGTTTAGTAACCTGTTAATAAACCAAAATGTGACAATTTTTTATTGAGATTTACACGTATAGTTTACAGATACATGTATATAATTTTGAAAGTCTCTTGACTTTGAGGGACCATAATTCACTCCAAAATGTTCACTATATCCTGGGTATTGGCGTGACATTTCTCACTGGTACAGTGTATAATATGAATAAACCTGCCTATAGTTTTAAAATGATTTTAAGTTCTTCACCTTCCACTTTCAATTTTTCTTGCAGTGCAGTCTATATTTTGTATAAAAAAAGGAAGTAAATTTAGACATAATTCTCCATTGTGGTGTGCTTTCTTTCTCACCATTTTAAGTTCTATGGAAGGAAAATGGTGTTATTGATTTTTGTTGTGACACTGACCCGACTGTAACACCAAAGGTAGTGACGGAATGCAAAAATCATTTTCAGAATTCCTTTCATGTCATAATTCAGATCAATTCTTTACGACATCACCCCTTAAGGGCCTCTAAAAGGTACTGCTGCAACAACTCAAATGGAAGTTACTTTATGTTTAATCACACTAAACAATCCACAGATTTTAACCTGTAAGGTATGCAAGCACTTAGGTCATCTTAATAGGGGAGTACCAGGCCTGCGATGTTAGGATTCCAGTTATGGTAGCCAAATTGAAGCAACAAATAATGGAAAGCACTGTCAACCACTTTTTTTTTATTTGAAGCGCAATGTTAACACTACCAACTTGAAGTTCTCTCAAGAACTGTCAAAGCAAAATGCTTTAAGATCAATCTGCAGAAATCAATTTTGTCAAAAACAGTCATTTGCAATCATCAAATGCCTGAGTTGTTCCAATTTTTTACCAAAGAGAGACTGAAAAGAAAAAGCAGCAAGGTAAACAGTAACGAAACAGCAGAAGAGGGGGACAATAGAACCAAGTTACAGTGAATTCATAACCAGTATTTTCCAAAATGAAGCTATTAGTTGTTTCCATGTGATTCAGATTCATTTCTTCACTCTTGCTTATACATAATGAGCAGTGAATTCACACATGAGCTAGTTATTTTAAATTTCTCAGCCCAGCTTTCTTTGTGAAATGATTGATACTAATTAATGTTCTCATGGGAATTTGTGTGAAAGATTTCTGAATGTAAAGCAAAGTTTGTAGTCAAAAACTCACTGCTCATTATACAATTGCAGGAATGGAATTTGATACCCGAGTACAGACAGCAACTAACAGGTTTAAATTTCAAATAATCAGTTCGCTATGAGAATCTGAGCGTAAGCTTGACTGGGTTGACCGCAACACAAAAATCAAAGGGACAATTGCAACGCACAAGCTTTGCCCCAGAATCAAATCTTTAAAGTTAGCAACTTGTTAACTCTGGGTTAACACTGGAATTAAGCAATAATTAATTATCATTATTTAAACAAAACACATGCACACTGAAAAGATTCCCAGACTATATATGAAACTTTAAATTTATTCCATAGACTAAGCAGGTTAATGATAACTCATGATCAAACACTTTACAAGAGGGACTGGGCTGAGTTCAAATCTCAAAACTTAGCAGGGCTTCTCTTTTTTTTCTCTTTAACTTAGACCCCAGCAAGTGGAGGACTATTTTTTTGAACTACTCTCCACTAATAATGAGATGGTAAGTCCTATATTATGTAGAGCTTGAAATAATTTTTTTTAGCCTTCTACAATTAATTGCAGACAATGAACCACTTCCTAATTTTGTTGCTGTTCGGTGACCTGTAAATGTTGGGGATAAAATTGAGAATGGTGGCCATTTTCTCCGAAAGCATCACAGAAATTTACCTTGTTTCAAGCAAGCTGCTTGCCCCATTTTTAGGTTACTTGACATTACACAGTCATGTTCTTCATAATCAAGTGGTATCACACACTTTCTCTTTGACTTTTGCTTCAAAACCATGTGATATCAAATCGGAATCTCAACCACCAGTTTATTTTTTTCTATCACCTATCATGCTTTGCATGTCAGTATTGTATCTTGGTGCCATATTATAAGAGAAAAGTAGGAAAATCTTTGTTTTAAATAAACGTTACCGCGCCCATTACTGCTAACCGTTTTCACCCACAAGGGTACCAAAACCCAAACTCCAAGAAAGTTCGAAATTAGATTGCACAAAAAAAATTGCATGAAGTCTCAAAGTAAGAACAACGTACCATACATGCACATTACCAAAAATTCAGGTAAAGGGTTATAAATAGTAATCATTGCAGCTGTGAGAGTGCATGCTTGACTGCATGGAAATAGTCATTTTTTTACTAGATGGTATATGGCTGTACAAATGACAGGGTTTTATTTCTGTAATACTCCGATTCCAGAAAAAAAAAAAAACGAAGTTGTATGGCAGTGAGGCTTAATAGCCCTCGCAGCAAATTTGAAATAACTAACATTGTGGACAATCAAGTCGATCTAACTCCAGTAGAGGACATTTCTGGTGCTAGCTTTAGAGAAGATATTGGTTAAAATGCTGCCGTATAAATCAAAATGTAATAATAAGGATCTGCTTAAAAGGTAGGTGTACATCATCCGACTTTGCACAATCGATCAGCTGTTTATGCTGTTTACTTTCAACTACAACAGGGTTTTCCCTCAATCTTTTTTAGGGGGAGTCCTTAGGACTCTTTTAGCCTAAAGTCGCAGCCTGCAAAGAAAGTGGTGTCTGATAGCCTAGGGCTCGTGGATTTTGCCGTCAGGCTAGTGAATTCTGTCATTAACTTGCCTGATGGGCAAGTGGCTTTTTTGGGGGGAATTCAAATTACAGAATAACTGTAATCAATCCTGCTCATCAAATTTTTTTTTCGGACTAGTTGAAATGACTTTCGGGCTTGTACACGCTAGCTACAGCTTGCCCAAATGGCAAGCTGTAAGACTGACTTTCTTTGCACCCTGAGTTGCAAGCCCTAGAGAAAAAAATAGGGGTCCAATGGTAAGCATTGTTTTATTGTAAACTCCAAGAGAGCAATGTAATAAAATTAAATAAACATATATTTTACTCAATCAATTTCTGCTGTGTTTACTTTAGTTGAAAAGGAATAAAGAACTTAAGGTATTTCTCACTAACTCAAACTTTAGGTTTAGCTACATCTGCTCAGTAAGAAAGTTACATGACATAACGGTATGTCGTGTTCAACATTTTTCATTTTTGCCTTTCCTTCATGTCTCTAAATGCATGTGCTGCTGTAAGAAAATCAACATTTTCAAAGCTGGGTCCAACTAGTCTGATCATCATTCTAATCAGCCATTCAGGGTTGAGACTGTTTCTCAGTTTGGTTGTGGCTGTATTTTGTACAGAAAACCCTCTCTCACAAGACTGACTATAGATAGTTGCACAAAATCAGGGTGGACATCTTTATACTCTTGAATGGGACAGCTAGTAAACTGTTCAAAGTTCACAGCTCTGTAACTGGGCACTTGATGCTTGAACTCAAGAAATTGGTTTTTACACCTATTTGAGTCAAGAACAGTTTCAAAGCGATGACAAAGTTTGTTGAGTTGTTCAACACCATGGTTTCCTAACTCTCTTGCACCATCAGGTAGTCTTCTAGGGTTCAAGACAACATCAAAACACTTCAGTAGCTCTAAGTCATTTTGTACAAACCTGTCATGTAGGTTGCTGGTAAGCTGGTATCTCCTTCATACTGAGTTGAACAAGGCTCTTAGGTTGTTGTTATCAGCAATTTCAACTCCCTTGTAGATATTCTTCCCAGCGCCAGGAACATCACCTACGTCTGCCAACACTCTGTTTACCACTGGAGAGCCATCAATCATTCCTTCAAATGCCTGAACAGTGGAAGTTACACTGTGTCTTGTGACAGACAAGTTGGCAATGTCAAGTGTCCCAATAACCAATAGAAAATCAATCAACAAGGCTGTGGCTGTAGCATTAGAACTCTTTTCATCTTCGAAGGACATGACAAGTGAATCATACATGTAGTACTCAAATATCATCTTGACGCATGCCTCTACAGACAGCCATCTAACTGATGAAGGTTCCACCACCTGTTTAACTTTTCCGTGCATAAGCTGCTGAATTTCCTTCAGTTTGTCACAATTATCGCACGCTTGAATTTGAATAGAATTTGTAGATGGTGTATATTTTCCCTTTATACTGTTCAAGATAATCAATGTCATTACTTGCCTGTGGGGCACCAAGGTTAAGCCTGTGAGCAACACAGTGCACTTGTTTAAGAATACTGTTCAACTGCTTCAACTTTATCCCAAGACCATTATGACGTCCAGTCATGACAGCTGCCCCATCTGTTTCAAGTCCTACTGTCCGACTGTAGTTATCCCCCTGTACAACATAAGCCAATCATGACAGAGAAACTTTTTAAACCCGGCCATTCCTCAGACATCAAGGGAGGAAAGCGTTGAGGTCTCTATTCCATGCTGTTCAATCCAAGACCATCAAAATCACGTAGGTCAGACCTAGAATCAGTTGAAAGATTAAAACAAAATACCAGTAGTACAAAGAGTAAATCCTGCTGTTCCATTTCCGAAAATGATCCCTGATGCGAATAGTATCAAGTTACTTGACACAATACAATGTACATGTAGTTGGAGAAGTTGTATATGGTGCTGCACCTCACATGCAACTCAAAGAGTTTGGAACAGACATCCAAGATAATACATGTAATACTTGTACCTCCTCTAAGTGTTCACCTTCAGTTTCAAGTTGTGAAACAGAAGTTGGTGATATAGTTGAAGAAAGACAGGAAATGAAACATCATCAGGACACTGTATTTCAAATAATAGCACCAGTGAAGGAACACTCACTGTGTCTCTACAAGAAATGAATAATTGTTGTGAAAGAATAAAAAGAAGCCTTTTCAAGACTGAAGATGAAATTTTATTGCTGCAGTAGAGTCTCAAACAAGAACACAGTCTACTTGGCAAAGAATGGTATAAACACAGGTTTGGTAGGGTGACAGCTTCAGAAAGTCACAGGGTTGGATGCACTCATAAGGTAGGGACTTCCCCTTCTAAAATAATCAAAGAAGTCCTCAACAGTGACAACAACTATCAGTCACAGGCCATGAGAGATGACTCAACAAAATTAGCAGCTGGTTAGAGACAATTACAATGGATTGATGCACAAGCAAGGACACATAAAGGCCACAGTAACATAATGTGGTTTCTTCAAAAAAAGGAAAAAGGAAGTTTGGGTGCCTCTCCAGATGGTCTGATAAAAGATCCAAGCAGGAAGGATCCACATGGAATTTTTGAAGCTAAATTATATCATTCTCAAGGATGGTGAGAGCCTGAAAGATGCTCTTTCAGTTTTTTTTCTCTCTACACAGGGATTCTTCATTCACTTTTGTCCAAGGAAAAACCGATGGCACAGTTCCCAGTTTGAGATTTTGTCTTACATGTAGACCAGTCGATCAGACTATGTTATAAGCCATTGGTAAGAAGTGTTCTGAACAACAGAACTTGTTTCCTACAGCAGCAAAGAAGTCATCTCCTCTTTTCATTCGAATTTCCCCCTTTTTTCTTTGTTGTGTGTCCGATGGAAACTCATGATTTTAAATGATACAAATGTACATGTAGGTCAGGTTGATTGTTACTTCTGTTACAAGAAGCTGCTGCACAGCATTTGTGATCATTTTTTTTTTCTATCTTTCTTTATAAATGGACTCAGTGAAGTAGCTTCAAAATTTGCCCACAACTCAGCTTCCATTTGTTTTTTTCCGTCGTTTGCACTGCTTGCAGGTTCTTGACCCTGACGAAAGCAAATTTTGTATGAAAACACGTGTCTAAACTGCTATTTAAGCTTGTAGTTGAAAATAAACATCAACAGCTGATTGATCCTGCATGGCCGGATGATGTACATCTACCTTTCTAACAGTTCCTTTTGTTACCGTTTTGATTTATACAGCTGCATTTTAACTAAAACTTTAGTCGAGCAACGGTCAATTTTCCTATCTCTTCTTCGCTACAGCTAGCACCAGGAATATCCTCTGGACTAAGATCGACTTGATCATCCGCCATGTTAGTTATTTCAAATTCGCTGCAAAGGCTATTAAGCCTCACTTCCATGCAACTTCCATTTTTTTCTGGAATCATAGTATTGAACATTACTGCCATAATTTACCTAGTATAGATGTGGAGGTGTGAATTTAAAGTCATGCAAGACAATGTGCTTTTGGAAAAAAATCCTACATGTTTAATGAGCAATACAATACAATACAACTAGGAAAAATAGGATTCAGAACATTATTAGAGGAATAAGAACATGCAAGTCCAATGAATAATAATAAGTAATATTATAGACGTCTTCATGTTACAGTATATGTTCAACATCATCATAGTACCATTATAGCTCACAACTACTATGTTGATGTTGTTTTAAATACTTCGGGGTCCCCAATGGATGGGTTTTTCACCCTGTATCAGTGAGTGGTCGTTATGTTACTTGGCATAGATTTATGTTTCAAGCGTTAAAGCTCTTTTGTCACCTTCAAGTTTATACACTTCATTCCCTCAAACAGCAACAAAATAATATAGTATTCAGAACATCCTTAACAGAATTTTTTCCAAAATGGCTGCATTCAATGTTGGGTCTGAAAACCTGCCTGAAACAGAGGTGTGGCCATCTTTAAAAAGGGTTATGTCATGAGGATATTGCTGTTTTAAGTCAATTCTGTGCTGAAGACATCACTTAGTGCCTTTTCTTTACACAAAATGTTCCTGTAGAGTTATGAAAAAGATATCAAACAAATTTCATCAGGGAGCACCAACCATAATAGTTTTTTGGTTTTTTTGGGCAAGCATAGCATTAAGACTTAAAAAAGTTAGCCTGCCTTTTCAAGTTTCAATCCATGTCCATCCTCGCTATCTGTAGCAACAGACAATTAGGAAACAGTTTCAAAGCCTAAACATGGTCTTAAATAACAATACTGGACCCTTAGTTTTTCAATTTAATTGATGCCAAGACATGTTTTAGCTTTTTAAAAAGATAGCATGAAGTGTGACATAGCCCCTTTAAGAGGGTCTGACTGGAGTTACATGTACGTGTATCATACATGTACTTCTCTCTTAAACATCTATAGGCAGTGGAACAGCTGTGACAGAGGAATCAGTGGCTTAATCAGCAAATTTGTGTGATATTAACAACCCCAGTCAAAAGTTCTTCGTCACAAAAATAGTTTAATTGTACAATTTTTGTTTACTGTCAGTCACTGTAAAATAATTTATTATTGCTTGTTAATTTTGAGATTATAATACCAAAACATTTCAGCAATATGCAATGTTAAGGTAAAATTGCTAAAAGACGTTATAGATCTGCCATGATATTGCTTAAGTAAGGTACATATCATGTTAATGAAGATATGTGAGAATTTGTGTTGCACATATAAGAAACAAGTTTTGCCATTACAGGCAGGGCACATGAAAATGTCATTTACAGATCTTTCTGCCCTGCCTGTAAAGCAGAATATGTTGGAAAAATGGACAGGTATCTTGTGGAACATACATGTACCAGAGAAAATTCAGCTGTTCATCAACATGTAAAAACTTGAAGTTTATGCTTAATCTACACAGTAACTTAACTAAGACGTTGCTTAATGAAAAGAACATTATTTTATTAATTTATTATGTAAAATGTACATATGCAGAAAAAAGTCTTTGTCAACACAACAATCCTAGCAATGAATGTCAACTTTGTCAAACTTGTCTTCTTTGGCTGTATAAATAATGCTTATATTTCTGTGATTGTATATTTACAGTAGCTCAGCAAGTTTGTAAAAATTTTTCATAGTTTTAAATTAAACAAGCATTTCAATCAACATTATTTTATTTTCTCATAAGATTCCTTGTGTTACCTAAATATTCAAGAGCAAGATATTCTTTAACACTGTTTTCATCCTATATTTTTTACACCTCAAAAGTTTTCAGAGAATATTTAATTTTACAGTTTAAAGTTTCACAAAAAATTTTGCAGATCTACTGCTGTAAATGTAGAGATTTGGCTAAGACGGGTAAAACAAGAACCTTGCACCCCAAAAGAAGGAGACCCGCCCTAAAGGTTTGCGTTTAATCTACAATGTACATGTAAACTTACCAGTCCTCTTCCACAGTTATCATACAATCAGTTCTAATTCCTGGCAAAGTCCAATAACATATCCATGTCTTTATAACATTAGTCTCCACTGACCACTTTTCCTTATGAGCTAAAGAACAAAAACAAAACAGGACAGACAAGTCAGTACAACAATAATAATCCAGATTAATTTTTTGGGGGGGCAAAATGTCCAACTAAAAATATTATATATGCCAATATACATTGTAGCTTGTGAGCAATATCTCTGTTTGGGGGACACAGGGTGGGGAATTCCTCTGCCCCTTGCCAATAGGTTGTACGCTCTCCCGTGGCTCGCTTCACTTGCCACTTGAAATGAACCCACATTAGGTCTTCACAATGTCAACTACAACCTTGGAACTTGGTTGCGTCCGCAGGTGTACACCTGTGCATAACTAATTTAAGGTAGCATGGATTTTACGACAAGCATGACAGGTGTTGTCAGAAGCAATTCACCATTGCACAAAGTTCATTGGCAACAAACGATGATCTTAAGTAGTGCAGAGGAGAAAACTGTGGGTTAGGGTTGGCCATGTTAATCTTTGACCTGCCTCTTTCCATCGTGTGCAAATACACTTCTTAGCAAAGCAAGCTGGTGTACACCGCAGTGTAGCTGTTTACTGTTAGGCTGAACAGTTTTCAAAAATCCTAATTTCAATCCATTGCAATCTTCTTCAGTTTTGCCCATCAGTGGCATCT
The DNA here is from genome assembly GCA_038088405.1 of Porites divaricata. NCBI lineage: Eukaryota > Metazoa > Cnidaria > Anthozoa > Scleractinia > Poritidae > Porites > Porites divaricata. Next base: position 1,078,962 of record JBBMOI010000009.1, read on the forward strand.
GTCGTATCTGTTGTGTTATTTCAACCTTCCTTTAATGTTTTAAGCGGTTATTTTTGTTTCTCTTGGATTTAACAGGCATTTTGTAATACCTAATTGGCTGAATTTCGTGACACATCTCCTTTAAGGTGGATGAACACAGTTTTGGCAGTTTGTGAGTGTATGTCATTTGCCAAATCATGGCAAGAGAAAGGTTGCAGCCCACAAGCTGAAACTTGGCAAGTGAAAAATTTACTGATAAAAGATTTTGATTGACAGGTAAAATTTGACGTTTTCGTAGTTTCCATGGCAACATGAACGATTGAATACAACCTTAACATTTCACTTTTGTTCAGTTTACATAAAATTCGCTCATTAGATTTTCCTATAAACTTACACACAGCTTACTATAACTAATCATTTTATTTGATCCAATTTTAACAGACGGGCTTTTCGATAATCAATAATATAATAATTATTATTCTACTATACTTATTAAATGTGTCACGAAATTCGTCTGTTCAACTTCCATTTTAAAGTTCTCATTATTTAAAATAAGATAAAAGTAAAAATTCTGCTAAATATCACGAAATTTTAAAGAGTAGATTTTGAGAAATTGTCTTCCGTGTACCATTGCGTTTTCGCCACCATGTTTGTTTGTCTAATTAAAAACATGCGTGGTCACACAAGTTACCACTGACCACCCGCAAAACTGTGTTCAGCCACCTTAAGCAACAGTTTCGAAGCAGATCACAAACTATGCAATGAAGAGTAAGACTCTTGGAAACCACTTAAGTACTGAGGAGTCAAGCCTTGCATCACCTAACATGAAAAAGCAGCACTTCAAATTCAATACCCTGCTCAACATTCATTCATGTTTGCAGTTTGTTAACAAGGAATGAACATTTTAAGTCAGCATTTTAATCACAAGCATAAGTTATGTGCACCATACGGAGAAGTGCAGAAATCAGTCTAACCAAAGTCTGCATGGTAAGCATTCCCATGTGAGCAAAGTACAAAATTTGTCAAGCAACAACAGCTTGGCATGGTGTGATTTTATTGA